>JANJGN010000735.1:0-296231 GCA_026770705.1 Isurus oxyrinchus | reverse complement strand
TGGGCTGCTAATCTCTATAATATACACGGGGACTGCTATTCTCTATAATATACACAGGGACTGCTATTCTCTATAATATACACAGGGACTGCTATTCTCTATAATATACACAGGGACTGGTATTCTCTATAATATACACAGGGACTGCTATTCTCTATAATATACACAGGGACTGCTATTCTCTATAATATACACAGGACTGCTATTCTCTATAATATACACAGGGGACTGGTATTCTCTATAATATACACAGGGACTGCTATTCTCTATAATATAGACAGGGACTGCTATTCTCTATAATATACACAGTGACTGCTATTCTCTATAATATACACACGAACTGCTATTCTCTATAAATATACACAGGGACTCGCTATTCTCTATAATATACACAGGGGCTGCTATTCTCTATAATATACACAGGGGACTGCTATCTCTATAATATACACAGGGACTGCTATTCTCTATCATATACGCAGGGACTGCTATTCTCTATAATATACACAGGGACTGCTATTCTCTATCATATACACAGGGACTGCTATTCTCTATAATATACACAGGGACTTGCTATTCTCTATCATATACACAGGGACTGCTATTCTCTATAATATACACAGGGACCTGCTATTCTCTATAATATACTTAGGGACTGCTATTCTCTATAATATACACAGGGACTGCTATTCTCTATAATATACACAGGGACTGCTATTCTCTATATATACACAGTGACTGCTATTCTCTATAATATACCACAGGGACTGCTGTTCTCTATAATATACAGAGGGACTGCTATTCTCTATAATATACACAGGGACTGCTATTCTCTATAATACACACAGGGACTGCTATTCTCTATAATATACACAGTGACTGCTATTCTCTATAATATACACAGGGACTGCTATTCTCTATAATATACACAGGGACTGCTATTCTCTATAATATACACAGGGGCTGCTATTCTCTATAATATACACAGGGTCTGCTATTCTCTATAATATACACAGGGACTGGCTATTCTCTAATAATATACACAGGGGCTGGTATTCTCTATAATATACACAGGGACTGCTATTCTCTATAATATACACAGGGACTCCTATTCTCTATAATATACACAGGACTGCTATTCTCTATAATATACACAGGGACTGCTATTCTCTATCATATACACAGGGGCTGCTTCTACTCTATCATATACACAGGGACTGCTATTCTCTATAATATACACAGGGACTGCTATTCTCTATCATATACAAAGGGGCTGCTATTCTCTATAATATCACAGGGACTGCTATTCTCTATAATTTACACAGGGACTGCTATTCTCTATAATATACACAGGGACTGCTATTCTCTATAATATACACAGGGACTGCTATTCTCTATAATATACACAGGGACTGCTATTCCCTATAATATACACAGGGACTGCTATTCTCTATAATATACACAGGGGCTGCTATACTCTAGAATATACACAGGGTCTGCTATTCTCTATAATATACACAGGGACTGCTATTCTCTATAATATACACAGGCACTGCTATTCTCTATAATATACACAGGGACTGCTATTCTCTATAATATACACAGGGGCTGCTATTCTCTATAATATACACAGGGACTGTCATTCTCTATAATATACACAGGGGCTGCTATTCTCTATAATATACACAGGGACTGCTATTCTCTATAATATACACAGTGACTTCTATTCTCTATAATATACACAGGGACTGCTATTCTCTATAATATACACAGGGGCTGCTATTCTCTATAATATACACAGGGACTGTCATTCTCTATAATATACACAGGGGCTGCTATTCTCTATAATATACACAGGGGCTGCTATTCTCTATAATATACACAGGGACTGCTATTCTCTATAATATACACAGTGACTGCTATTCTCTATAATATACACACGAACTGCTAATCTCTATAATATACACTGGGGCTGCTAATCTCTATAATATACACAGGGACTGCTATTCTCTATAATATACACAGGACCTGCTATTCTCTATAATATACACAGGGACTGCTATTCTCTATAATATACACAGGGACTGGTATTCTCTATAATATACACAGGGACTGCTATTCTCTATAATATACACAGGGACTGCTTTTCTCTATAATATACACAGGGACTGCTATTCTCTATAATATACACAGGGACTGGTATTCTCTATAATATACACAGGGGACTGCTATTCTCTATAATATAGACAGGGACTGCTATTCTCTATAATATACACAGTGACTGCTATTCTCTATAATATACACACGAACTGCTATTCTCTATAATATACACAGGGACTGCTATTCTCTATAATATACACAGGGCTGCTATACACAGGGACTGCTATTCTCTATAATATACACAGGGAACTGCTATTCTCTATCATATACGCAGGGTCTGCTATTCTCTATAATATACACAGGGACTGCTATTCTCTATCATATACACAGGGACTGCTATTCTCTATAATATACACAGGGACTGCTATTCTCTATCATATACACAGGGACTGCTATTCTCTATAATATACACAGGGTCTGCTATTCTCTATAATATACTTAGGGACTGCTATTCTCTATAATATACACAGGGGACTGCTATTCTCTATAATATACACAGGGGACTGCTATTCTCATTAATATACACAGTGACTGCTATTCTCTATAATATACACAGGGACTGCTGTTCTCTATAATATACACAGGGACTGCTATTCTCTATAATATACACAGGGACTGCTATTCTCTATAATACACACAGGGACTGCTATTCTCTATAATATACACAGTGACTGCTATTCTCTATAATATACACAGGGACTGTAATTCTCTATAATATACACAGGGACTGCTATTCTCTATAATATACACAGGGGGCTGCTATTCTCTATAATATACACAGGGTCTGCTATTCTCTATAATATACACAGGGACTGCTATTCTCTATAATATACACAGGGGCTGGTATTCTCTATAATAACACAGGGACTGCTATTCTCTATAATATACACATGGACTGCTATTCTCTATAATATACACAGGGACTGCTATTCTCTATAATATACACAGGGACTGCTAATTCTCTATAATATACACAGGGGCTGCCTTCTACTCTATCATATACACAGGGACTGCTATTCTCTATAATATACACAGGGACTGCTATTCTCTATCATATACACAGGGACTGCTGTTCTCTATAATTTACACAGGGGACTGCTATTCTCTATAATATACACAGGGGACTGCTATTCTCTATAATATACACAGGGAGCTGCTATTCTCTATAATATACACAGGGACTGCTATTCCCTATAATATACACAGGGAATGCTATTCTCTATAATATACACAGGGGCTGCTATACTCTAGAATATACACAGTGACTGCTATTCTCTATAATATACACACGAACTGCTAATCTCTATAATATACACTGGGGCTGCTAATCTCTATAATATAACACGGGACTGCTATTCTCTATAATATACACAGGGACTGCTATTCTCTATAATATACACAGGGACTGCTATTCTCTATAATATACACAGGGACTGGTATTCTCTATAATATACACAGGGACTGCTATTCTCTATAATATACACAGGGACTGCTATTCTCTATAATATACACAGGGACTGCTATTCTCTATAATATACACAGGGACTGGTATTCTCTATAATATTACACAGGGACTGCTATTCTCTATAATATACACAGGGACTGCTATTCTCTATAATATACACAGGGACTGCTATTCTCTATAATATACACAGGGGACTGGTATTCTCTATAATATACACAGGGACTGCTATTCTCTATAATATAGACAGGGACTGCTATTCTCTATAATATACACAGTGACTGCTATTCTCTATAATATACACACGAACTGCTATTCTCTATAATATACACAGGGACTGCTATTCTCTATAATATACACAGGGGCTGCTATTCTCTATAATATACACAGGGACTGCTATTCTCTATAATATACACAGGGACTGCTATTCTCTATCATATACGCAGGGACTGCTATTCTCTATAATATACACAGGGACTGCCTATTCTCTATCATATACACAGGGACTGCTATTCTCTATAATATACACAGGGACTGCTATTCTCTATCATATAAACAGGGACTGCTATTCTCTATAATATACACAGGGTCTGCTATTCTCTATAATATACTTAGGGACTGCTATTCTCTATAATATACACAGGGACTGCTATTCTCTATAATATACACAGGGACTGCTATTCTCTATAATATACACAGTGACTGCTATTCTCTATAATATACACAGGGACTGCTGTTCTCTATAATATACACAGGGACTGCTATTCTCTATAATATACACAGGGACTGCTATTCTCTATAATACACACAGGGACTGCTATTCTCTATAATATACACAGTGACTGCTATTCTCTATAATATACACAGGGACTGTAATTCTCTATAATATACACAGGGGCTGCTATTCTCTATAATATACACAGGGACTTCTATTCTCTATAATATACACAGGGACTGCTATTTCTCTATCATATACGCAGGGACTGCTATTCTCTATAATATACACAGGGACTGCTATTCTCTATCATATACACAGGGACTGCCTATTCTCTATAATATACACAGGGACTGCTATTCTCTATCATATACACAGGGACTGCTATTCTCTATAATATACACAGGGTCTGCTATTCTCTATAATATACTTAGGGACTGCTATTCTCTATAATATACACAGGGACTGCTATTCTCTATAATATACACAGGGACTGCTATTCTCTATAATATACACAGTGACTGCTATTCTCTATAATATACACAGGGACTGCTGTTCTCTATAATATACACAGGGACTGCTATTCTCTATAATATACACAGGGACTGCTATTCTCTATAATACACACAGGGACTGCTATTCTCTATAATATACACAGTGACTGCTATTCTCTATAATATACACAGGGGACTGTAATTCTCTATAATATACACAGGGACTGCTATTCTCTATAATATACACAGGGGCTGCTATTCTCTATAAATATACACAGGGTCTGCTATTCTCTATAATATACACAGGGACTGCTATTCTCTATAATATACACAGGGGCTGGTATTCTCTATAATATACACAGGGACTGCTATTCTCTATAATATACACAGGGACTGCTATTCTCTATAATATACACAGGGACTGCTATTCTCTATAATATACACAGGGACTGCTATTCTCTATAATATACACAGGGGCTGCTTCTACTCTATCATATACACAGGGACTGCTATTCTCTATAATATACACAGGGACTGCTATTCTCTATCATATACACAGGGACTGCTGTTCTCTATAATTTACACAGGGACTGCTATTCTCTATAATATACACAGGGACTGCTATTCTCTATAATATACACAGGGACTGCTATTCTCTATAATATACACAGGGACTGCTATTCCCTATAATATACACAGGGAATGCTATTCTCTATAATATACACAGGGGGCTGCTATACTCTAGAATATACACAGTGACTGCTATTCTCTATAATATACACACGAACTGCTAATCTCTATAATATACACTGGGGCTGCTAATCTCTATAATATACACGGGGACTGCTATTCTCTATAATATACACAGGGACTGCTATTCTCTATAATATACACAGGGACTCGCTATTCTCTATAATATACACAGGGACTGGTATTCTCTATAATATACACAGGGACTGCTATTCTCTATAATATACACAGGGACTGCTATTCTCTATAATATACACAGGGACTGCTATTCTCTATAATATACACAGGGACTGGTATTCTCTATAATATACACAGGGACTGCTATTCTCTATAATATACACAGGGACTGCTATTCTCTATAATATACACAGGGACTGCTATTCTCTATAATATACACAGGGACTGGTATTCTCTATAATATACACAGGGACTGCTATTCTCTATAATATAGACAGGACTGCTATTCTCTATAATATACACAGTGACTGCTATTCTCTATAATATACACACGAACTGCTATTCTCTATAATATACACAGGGACTGCTATTCTCTATAATATACACAGGGGCTGCTATTCTCTATAATATACACAGGAACTGCTATTCTCTATAATATACACAGGGACTGCTATTCTCTATCATATACGCAGGACTGCTATTCTCTATAATATACACAGGGACTGCTATTCTCTATCATATACACAGGGACTGCTATTCTCTATAATATACACAGGGACTGCTATTCTCTATCATATAAACAGGGACTGCTATTCTCTATAATATACACAGGGTCTGCTATTCTCTATAATATACTTAGGGACTGCTATTCTCTATAATATACACAGGGACTGCTATTCTCTAATAATATACACAGGGACTGCTATTCTCTATAATATACACAGTGACTGCTATTCTCTATAATATACACAGGACTGCTGTTCTCTATAATATACACAGGGACTGCTATTCTCTATAATATACACAGGGACTGCTATTCTCTATAATACACACAGGGACTGCTATTCTCTATAATATACACAGTGACTGCTATTCTCTATAATATACACAGGGACTGTAATTCTCTATAATATACACAGGGACTGCTATTCTCTATAATATACACAGGGGCTGCTATTCTCTATAATATACACAGGGTCTGCTATTCTCTATAATATACACAGGGACTGCTATTCTCTATAATATACACAGGGGCTGGTATTCTCTATAATATACACAGGGACTGCTATTCTCTATAATATACACAGGGACTGCTATTCTCTATAATATACACAGGGACTGCTATTCTCTATAATATACACAGGACTGCTATTCTCTATAATATACACAGGGGCTGCTTCTACTCTATCATATACACAGGACTGCTATTCTCTATAATATACACAGGGACTGCTATTCTCTATCATATACACAGGGACTGCTGTTCTCTATAATTTACACAGGGACTGCTATTCTCTAATAATATACACAGGGACTGCTATTCTCTATAATATACACAGGGACTGCTATTCTCTATAATATACACAGGGACTGCTATTCCCTATAATATACACAGGGAATGCTATTTCTCTATAATATACACAGGGGCTGCTATACTCTAGAATATACACAGTGACTGCTATTCTCTATAATATACACACGAACTGCTAATCTCTATAATATACACTGGGGCTGCTAATCTCTATAATATACACGGGGACTGCTATTCTCTATAATATACACAGGGACTGCTATTCTCTATAATATACACAGGGACTGCTATTCTCTATAATATACACAGGGACTGGTATTCTCTATAATATACACAGGGACTGCTATTCTCTATAATATACACAGGGACTGCTATTCTCTATAATATACACAGGGACTGCTATTCTCTATAATATACACAGGGACTGGTATTCTCTATAATATACACAGGGACTGCTATTCTCTATAATATAGACAGGGACTGCTATTCTCTATAATATACACAGTGACTGCTATTCTCTATAATATACACACGAACTGCTATTCTCTATAATATACACAGGGATGCTATTCTCTATAATATACACAGGGGCTGCTATTCTCTATAATATACACAGGGACTGCTATTCTCTATAATATACACAGGGACTGCTATTCTCTATCATATACGCAGGGACTGCTATTCTCTATAATATACACAGGGACTGCTATTCTCTATCATATACACAGGGACTGCTATTCTCTATAATATACACAGGGACTGCTATTCTCTATCATATACACAGGGACTGCTATTCTCTATAATATACACAGGGACTGCTATTCTCTATAATATACTTAGGGACTGCTATTCTCTATAATATACACAGGGACTGCTATTCTCTATAATATACACAGGGACTGCTATTCTCTATAATATACACAGTGACTGCTATTCTCTATAATATACACAGGGACTGCTGTTCTCTATAATATACAGAGGGACTGCTATTCTCTATAATATACACAGGGACTGCTATTCTCTATAATACACACAGGGACTGCTATTCTCTATAATATACACAGTGACTGCTATTCTCTATAATATACACAGGGACTGCTATTCTCTATAATATACACAGGGACTGCTATTCTCTATAATATACACAGGGGCTGCTATTCTCTATAATATACACAGGGTCTGCTATTCTCTATAATATACACAGGGACTGCTATTCTCTATAATATACACAGGGCTGGTATTCTCTATAATATACACAGGGACTGCTATTCTCTATAATATACACAGGACTCCAATTCTCTATAATATACACAGGGACTGCTATTCTCTATAATATACACAGGGACTGCTATTCTCTATAATATACACAGGGGCTGCTTCTACTCTATCATATACACATGGACTGCTATTCTCTATAATATACACAGGGACTGCTATTCTCTATCATATACAAAGGGGCTGCTATTCTCTATAATATACACAGGGACTGCTATTCTCTATAATTTACACAGGGACTGCTATTCTCTATAATATACACAGGGACTGCTATTCTCTATAATATACACAGGGACTGCTATTCTCTATAATATACACAGGGACTGCTATTCCCTATAATATACACAGGGACTGCTATTCTCTATAATATACACGGGGCTGCTATACTCTAGAATATACACAGGTCTGCTATTCTCTATAATATTCCACAGGGACTGCTATTCTCTATATATACACAGGCACTGCTATTCTCTATAATATACACAGGGACTGCTATTCTCTATAATATACACAGGGGCTGCTATTCTCTATAATATACACAGGGACTGTCATTCTCTGTAATATACACAGGGGCTGCTATTCTCTATAATATACACAGGGACTGCTATTCTCTATAATATACACAGTGACTTCTATTCTCTATAAATACACAGGGACTGCTATTCTCTATAATATACACAGGGGCTGCGTATTCTCTATAATATACACAGGGACTGTCATTCTCTATAATATACACAGGGGCTGCTATTCTCTATAATATACACAGGGGCTGCTATTCTCTATAATATACACAGGGACTGCTATTCTCTATAATATACACAGTGACTGCTATTCTCTATAATATACACACGAACTGCTAATCTCTATAATATACACTGGGGCTGCTAATCTCTATAATATACACAGGGACTGCTATTCTCTATAATATACACAGGGACTGCTATTCTCTATAATATACACAGGGACTGCTATTCTCTATAATATACACAGGGACTGGTATTCTCTATAATATACACACAAACTGCTATTCTCTATAATATACACAGGGACTGCTATTCTCTATAATATACACAGGGACTGCTATTCTCTATAATATACACAGGGACTGGTATTCTCTATAATATACACAGGGACTGCTATTCTCTATAATATAGACAGGGACTGCTATTCTCTATAATATACACAGTGACTGCTATTCTCTATAATATACACACGAACTGCTATTCTCTATAATATACACAGGGACTGCTATTCTCTAAAATATACACAGGGGCTGCTATTCTCTATAATATACACAGGGGACTGCTATTCTCTATAATATACACAGGGACTGCTATTCTCTATCATATACGCAGGGACTGCTATTCTCTATAATATACACAGGGACTGCTATTCTCTATCATATACACAGGACTGCTATCTCACTATAATATACACAGGGACTGCCTATTCTCTATCATATACACAGGGACTGCTATTCTCTATAATATACACAGGGTCTGCTATTCTCTATAATATACTTAGGACTGCTATTCTCTATAATATACACAGGGACTGCTATTCTCTATAATATACACAGGGACTGCTATTCTCTATAATATACACAGTGACATGCTATTCTCTATAATATACACAGGGACTGCTGTTCTCTATAATATACACAGGGACTGCTATTCTCTATAATATACACAGGGACTGCTATTCTCTATAATACACACAGGGACTGCTATTCTCTATAATATACACAGTGACTGCTATTCTCTATAATATACACAGGGACTGTAATTCTCTATAATATACACAGGGACTGCTATTCTCTATAATATACACAGGGGCTGCTATTCTCTATAATATACACAGGGTCTGCTATTCTCTATAATATACACAGGGACTGCTATTCTCTATAATATACACAGGGGCTGGTATTCTCTATAATATACACAGGGACTGCTATTCTCTATAATATACACAGGGACTGCTATTCTCTATAATATACACAGGGACTGCTATTCTCTATAATATACACAGGGACTGCTATTCTCTATAATATACACAGGGGCTGCTTCTACTATATCATATACACAGGGACTGCTATTCTCTATTAATATACACAGGGACTGCTATTCTCTATCATATACACAGGGACTGCTGTTCTCTATAATTTACACAGGGACTGCTATTCTCTATAATATACACAGGGACTGCTATTCTCTATAATATACACAGGGACTGCTATTCTCTATAATATACACAGGGACTGCTAATCCCTATAATATACACAGGGAATGCTATTCTCTATAATATGTACACAGGGGCTGCTATACTCTAGAATATACACAGTGACTGCTATTCTCTATAATATACACACGAACTGCTAATCTCTATAATATACACTGGGGGCTGCTAATCTCTATAATATACACGGGGACTGCTATTCTCTATAATATACACAGGGACTGCTATTCTCTATAATATACACAGGGACTGCTATTCTCTATAATATACACAGGGACTGCTATTCTCTATAATATACACAGGGACTGCTATTCTCTATAATATACACAGGGACTGCTATTCTCTATAATATACACAGGACTGCTATTCTCTATAATATACACAGGGACTGGTATTCTCTATAATATACACAGGGACTGCTATTCTCTATAATATAGACAGGGACTGCTATTCTCTATAATATACACAGTGACTGCTATTCTCTATAATATACACACGAAACTGCTATTCTCTATAATATACACAGGGACTGCTATTCTCTATAATATACACAGGGACTGCTATTCTCTATAATATACACAGGGACTGCTATTCTCTATAATATACACAGTGACTGCTATTCTCTATAATATACACAGGGACTGCTGTTCTCTATAATATACAGAGGGACTGCTATTCTCTATAATATACACAGGGACTGCTATTCTCTATAATACACACAGGGACTGCTATTCTCTATAATATACACAGTGACTGCTATTCTCTATAATATACACAGGGACTGTTATTCTCTATAATATACACAGGGACTGCTATTCTCTATAATATACACAGGGGCTGCTATTCTCTATAATATACACAGGGTCTGCTATTCTCTATAATATACACAGGGACTGCTATTCTCTATAATATACACAGGGGCTGGTATTCTCTATAATATACACAGGGACTGCTATTCTCTATAATATACACAGGGACTCCTATTCTCTATAATATACACAGGGACTGCTATTCTCTATAATATACACAGGGACTGCTATTCTCTATAATATACACAGGGGCTGCTTCTACTCTATCATATACACAGGGACTGCTATTCTCTATAATATACACAAGGGACTGCTATTCTCTATCATATACAAAGGGGCTGCTATTCTCTATAATAATACACAGGGACTGCTATTCTCTATAATTTACACAGGGACTGCTATTCTCTATCATATACAAAGGGGCTGCTATTCTCTATAATATACACAGGGACTGCTATTCTCTATCATATACAAAGGGGCTGCTATTCTCTATATTATACACAGGGACTGCTATTCTCTATAATATAGACAGGGACTGCTATTCTCTATAATATACACAGTGACTGCTATTCTCTATAATATACACACGAACTGCTATTCTCTATAATATACACAGGGACTGCTATTCTCTATAATATACACAGGGGCTGCTATTCTCTATAATATACACAGGGACTGCTATTCTCTATAATATACACAGGGACTGCTATTCTCTATCATATACGCAGGGACTGCTATTCTCTATAATATACACAGGGACTGCTATTCTCTATCATATACACAGGGACTGCTATTCTCTATAATATACACAGGGACTGCTATTCTCTATCATATACACAGGGACTCGCTATTCTCTATAATATACACAGGGACTGCTATTTCTCTATAATATACTTAGGGACTGCTATTCTCTATAATATACACAGGGACTGCTATTCTCTATAATATACACAGGGACTGCTATTCTCTATAATATACACAGTGACTGCTATTCTCTATAATATACACAGGGGGACTGCTGTTCTCCTATAATATACAGAGGGACTGCTATTCTCTATAATATACACAGGGACTGCTATTCTCTATAATACACACAGGGACTGCTATTCTCTATAATATACACAGTGACTGCTATTCTCTATAATATACACAGGGACTGTTATTCTCTATAATATACACAGGGACTGCTATTCTCTATAATATACACAGGGGCTGCTATTCTCTATAATATACACAGGGTCTGCTATTCTCTATAATATACACAGGGACTGCTATTCTCTATAATATACACAGGGGCTGGTATTCTCTGTAATATACACAGGGACTGCTATTCTCTATAATATACACAGGGACTCCTATTCTCTATAATATACACAGGGACTGCTATTCTCTATAATATACACAGGGACTGCTATTCTCTATAATTATACACAGGGGCTGCTTCTACTCTATCATATACACAGGGACTGCTATTCTCTATAATATACACAGGGACTGCTATTCTCTATCATATACAAAGGGGCTGCTATTCTCTATAATATACACAGGGACTGCTATTCTCTATAATTTACACAGGGACTGCTATTCTCTATAATATACACAGGGACTGCTATTCTCTATAATATACACAGGGACTGCTATTCTCTATAATATACACAGGGACTGCTATTCCCTATAATATACACAGGGACTGCTATTCTCTATAATATACACAGGGGCTGCTATACTCTAGAATATACACAGGGTCTGCTATTCTCTATAATATACACAGGGACTGCTATTCTCTATAATATACACAGGCACTGCTATTCTCTATAATATACACAGGGGGCTGCTATTCTCTGTAATATACACAGGGGCTGCTATTATCTATAATATACACAGGGGCTGTTATCCTCTATAATATACACAGGGACTGCTATTCTCTATAATATACACAGCAAATGCTATTCTCTATAATATACACAGTGACTGCTATTCTCTATAATATACACAGGGGCTGCTATTCTCTATAATATACACAGTGACTGCTATTCTCTATAATATACACAGCAAATGCTATTCTCTATAACATACACAGTGACTGCTATTCTCTATAATATACACAGGGGCTGCTATTCTCTATAATATACACAGGGACTGGTATTCTCTATAATATACACAGGGACTTCTATTCTCTATACATACACAGGGACTGCTATTCACTATAATATACACAGGGGCTGCTATTCTCTATAATATACACAGGGGCTGCTATTCTCTATAATATACACAGGGGCTGCTAATCTCTATAATATACACAGAGACTGCTATTCTCTATAATATACACAGGGACTGCTATTCTCTATAATATACACAGGGACTGCTATTCCCTATAATATACACAGGGACTGCTATTCTCTATAATATACACAGTGACTGCTATTCTCTATAATATACACAGGGACTGCGATTCTCTATAATATACACAGGGGCTGCAATTCTCTATAATATACACAGTGACTGCTATTCTCTGTAATATACACAGGGCTGCTATTCTCTATAATATACACAGGGACTGCTATTCTCTAAAATATACACAGTGACTGCTGTTCTCTATAATATACTCAGGGACTGCTATTCTCTATAATATACACAGGGGCTGCTATTCTCTATAATATAAACAGGGACTGCTATTCTCTATAATATACACAGGCACTGCTATTCTCTATAATATACACAGGGACTGCTATACTCTATAATATACACAGGCACTGCTATTCTCTATAATATACACAGGGACTGGTATTCTCTATATTATACACAGGGACTGCTATTCTCTATAATATACACAGGCACTGCTATTCTCTATAATATACACAGGGACTGCTATTCTCTATAATATACACAGGGGCTGCTATTCTCTATAATATACACAGGGACTGCTATTCTCTATAATATACACAGTGGCTGCTATTCTCTATCATATACACAGGGACTGCTATTCTCTATAATATACACAGGGACTGCTATTCTCTATCATATACACAGGGACTGTCATTCTCTATAATATACACAGGGACTGCTATTCTCTATAATATACACAGGGACTGTCATTCTCTATAATATACACAGGGGCTGCTATTCTCTATAATATACACAGTGACTGCTATTCTCTATAATATACACAGGGACTGCTATTCTCTATAATATACACAGGGACTGCTATTCTCTATAATATACACAGGGGCTGCTATTCTCTGTAATATACACAGGGGCTGCTATTATCTATAATATACACAGGGGCTGTTATCCTCTATAAATATACACAGGGACTGCTATTCAATATAATATACACAGCAAATGCTATTCTCTATAATATACACAGTGACTGCTATTCTCAATAATATACACAGGGTCTGCTATTCTCTATAATATACACAGGGACTGCTATTCTCTATAATATACACAGGCACTGCTGTTCTCTATAATATACACAGGGGCTGCTAATCTCTATAATATACACAGTGACTGCTATACTCTATAATATACACAGGGACTGCTATTCTCTATAATATACACAGGGACTGCTATTCTCTATATATACACAGGGACTGCTATTCTCTATAATATACAGGGGCTGCTATTCCTCTTTAATATACACAGGGGCTGCTATTATCTATAATATACACAGGGGCTGTTATCCTCTATAATATACACAGGGACTGCTATTCTCCTATAATATACACAGCAAATGCTATTCTCTATAATATACACAGTGACTGCTATTCTCTATAATATACACAGGGGCTGCTATTCTCTATAATATACACAGTGACTGCTATTCTCTACAATATACACAGCAAAAGCTAATTCCTCTATTACATACACAGTGACTGCTATTCTCTATAATATACACAGTGACTGCTATTCTCTGTAATATACACAGGGGCTGCTATTCTCTATAATATACACAGGGACTGCTACTCTCTAAAATATACACAGTGACTGCTGTTCTCTATAATATACTCAGGGACTGCTATTCTCTATAATATACACAGGGGCTGCTATTCTCTATAATATACACAGGGACTGCTATTCTCTATAATATACACAGGCACTGCTATTCTCTATAATATACACAGGGACTGCTATACTCTATAATATACACAGGCACTGCTATTCTCTATAATATACACAGGGACTGGTATTCTCTATAATATACACAGGGACTGCTATTCTCTATAATATACACAGGCACTGCTATTCTCTATAATATACAACAGGGACTGCTATTCTCTATAATATACACAGTGGCTGCTATTCTCTATAATATACACAGGGACTCGCTATTCTCTATAATATACACAGTGGCTGCTATTCTCTATCATATACACAGGGACTGCTATTCTCTATAATATACACAGGGACTGCTATTCTCTATCATATACACAGGGACTTGCTATTCTCTATAATATACACAGGGACTGCTATTCTCTATAATATACACATGGACTGCTATTCTCTTAATATACACTTCTCTATAATATACACAGGGACTGCTATACTCTATAATATACACAGGGTCTGCTATTCTCTATAATATACACAGTGACTGCTCTTCTCTATAATATACACCGGCACTGCTATTCTCTATAATATACACAGGGACTGCTATTCTCTATAATATACACAGGGACTGCTATTCTCTATAATATACACAGGGACTGCTATTCTCTATAATATACACAGGCACTGCTATTCTCTATAATATACACAGGGGCTGCTATTCTCTGTAATATACACAGGGGCTGCTATTATCTATAATATACACAGGGGCTGTTATCCTCTATAATATACACAGGGACTGCTATTCAATATAATATACACAGCAAATGCTATTCTCTATAATATACACAGTGACTGCTATTCTCAATAATATACACAGGGTCTGCTATTCTCTATAATATACACAGGGACTGCTATTCTCTATAATATACACAGGCACTGCTGTTCTCTATAATATACACAGGGGCTGCTATTCTCTATAATATACACAATGACTGCTATACTCTATAATATACACAGGGACTGCTATTCTCTATAATATACACAGGGACTGCTATTCTCTATAATATACACAGGGACTGCTATTCTCTATAATATACAGGGGCTGCTATTCTCTTTAATATACACAGGGGCTGCTATTATCTATAATATACACAGGGGCTGTTATCCTCTATAATATACACAGGGACTGCTATTCTCTATAATATACACAGCAAATGCTATTCTCTATAATATACACAGTGACTGCTATTCTCTATAATATACACAGGGGCTGCTATTCTCTATAATATACACAGTGACTGCTATTCTCTACAATATACACAGCAAAAGCTATTCTCTATTACATACACAGTGACTGCTATTCTCTATAATATACACAGTGACTGCTATTCTCTGTAATATACACAGTGGCTGCTATTCTCTATAATATACACAGGGACTGCTACTCTCTAAAATATACACAGTGACTGCTGTTCTCTATAATATACTCAGGGACTGCTATTCTCTATAATATACACAGGGGCTGCTATTCTCTATAATATACACAGGGACTGCTATTCTCTCTAATATACACAGGCACTGCTATTCTCTATAATATACACAGGGACTGCTATACTCTATAATATACACAGGCACTGCTATTCTCTATAATATACACAGGGACTGGTATTCTCTATAATATACACAGGGACTGCTATTCTCTATAATATACACAGGCACTGCTATTCTCTATAATATACACAGGGACTGCTATTCTCTATAATATACACAGGGGCTGCTATTCTCTATAATATACACAGGGACTGCTATTCTCTATAATATACACAGTGGCTGCTATTCTCTATCATATACACAGGGACTGCTATTCTCTATAATATACACAGGGACTGCTATTCTCTATCATATACACAGGGACTGCTATTCTCTATAATATACACAGGGACTGCTATTCTCTATAATATACACATGGACTGCTATTCTCTATAATATACACAGGGACTGCTATTCTCTATAATATACACAGGGACTGCTATACTCTATAATATACACAGGGTCTGCTATTCTCTATAATATACACAGTGACTGCTCTTCTCTATAATATACAACGGCACTGCTATTCTCTATAATATACACAGGGACTGCTATTCTCTATAATATACACAGGGACTGCTATTCTCTATAATATACACAGGGACTGCTATTCTCTATAATATACACAGGCACTGCTATTCTCTATAATATACACAGGGGCTGCTATTCTCTGTAATATACACAGGGGCTGCTATTATCTATAATATACACAGGGGCTGTTATCCTCTATAATATACACAGGGACTGCTATTCAATATAATATACACAGCAAATGCTATTCTCTATAATATACACAGTGACTGCTATTCTCTATAATATACACAGGGTCTGCTATTCTCTATAATATACACAGGGACTGCTATTCTCTATAATATACACAGGCACTGCTATTCTCTATAATATACAGGGGCTGCTATTCTCTGTAATATACACAGGGGCTGCTATTATCTATAATATACACAGGGGCTGTTATCCTCTATAATATACACAGGGACTGCTATTCTCTATAATATACACAGCAAATGCTATTCTCTATAATATACACAGTGACTGCTATTCTCTATAATATACACAGGGGCTGCTATTCTCTATAATATACACAGTGACTGCTATTCTCTACAATATACACAGCAAATGCTATTCTCTATAACATACACAGTGACTGCTCTTCTCTATAATATACACAGGGGCTGCTATTCTCTATAATATACACAGGGGCTGCTATTCTCTATAATATACACAGGGACTGCTATTCTCTATAACATACACAGGGACTGCTATTCTCAATAATATACACAGGGGCTGCTATTCTCTATAATATACACAGGGGGTGCTATTCTCTATAATATACACAGGGGCTGCTAATCTCTATCATATACACAGGGACTGCTATTCTCTATAATATACACAGGGACTGCTATTCTCTATAATATACACAGGGACTGCTATTCTCTATAATATACACAGGCACTGCTATTCTCTATAATATACACAGTGACTGCTATTCTCTATAATATACACAGGGACTGCTATTCTCTATAATATACACAGGGGCTGCTATTCTCTATAATATACACAGTGACTGCTATTCTCTGTAATATACACAGGGGCTGCTATTCTCTATAATATACACAGGGACTGCTATTCTCTAAAATATACACAGTGACTGCTGTTCTCTATAATATACTCAGGGACTGCTATTCTCTATAATATACACAGGGGCTGCTATTCTCTATAATATACACAGGGACTGCTATTCTCTATAATATACACAGGCACTGCTATTCTCTATAATATACACATGGACTGCTATACTCTATAATATACACAGGCACTGCTATTCTCTATAATATACACAGGGACTGGTATTCTCTTTAATATACACAGGGACTGCTATTCTCTATAATATACACAGGGACTGCTATTCTCTATAATATACACAGGGACTGCTATTCTCTGTATTATACACAGGGACTGCTATTCTCTATAATATAAACAGGGACTGCTATTCTCTGTAATATACACAGGGACTGCGATTCTCTATAATATACACAGTGACTGCTATTCTCTATAATATACACAGGGACTGCTATTCTCTATAATATACACAGGGACTGCTATTCTCTACAATATACACAAGGGCTGCTATTCTCTTTAATATACACAGGGACTGCTATTCTCTATAATATACACAGGGGCTGCTATTCTCTATAATATACACAGGGGCTGCTATTCTCTATAATATGCACAGGGATACTATTCTCTATAATACACACAGTGACTGCTATTCTCTATCATATACACAGGGACTGCTATTCTCTATATTATACACAGGGAATGCTATTCTCTATAATATACACAGGGACTGCTATTCTCTATAATATACACAGGGACTGCTATTCTCTATAATATACACAGGCACTGCTATTCTCTATAATATACACAGGGACTGCTATTCTCTATAATATACACAGGTGCTGCTATTCTCTATAATATACACAGGGACTGCTATTCTCTGTAATATACACAGGGACTGCTATTCTCTATAATATACACAGGGGCTGCTATTCTCTATAATATACACAGAGACTGCTATTCTCTATAATATACACAGGGACTGCTATTCTCTATAATATACACAGGGACTGCTATTCTCTATAATATTCACAGGAGCTGCTATTCTCTATAATATACACAGGGACTGCTATTCTCTATAATATACACAGGTGCTGCTATTCTCTATAATATACACAGGGACTGCTATTCTCTATAATATACACAGGGACTGCTATTCTCTATAATATACACAGGGACTGCTATTCTCTACAATATACACAGGGACTGCTATTCTCTATAATATACACAGGTGCTGCTATTCTCTCTAATATACACAGGGACTGCTATTCTCTATAATATACACAGGGACTGCTATTCTCTCTAATATACACAGGGACTGCTATTCTCTATAATATACACAGTGACTGCTATTCTCTATAATATACACAGGGACTGCTATTCTCTATAATATACACAGTGACTGCTATTCTCTATAATATACACAGGGGCTGCTATTCACTGTAATATACACAGGGACTGCTATTCTCTATAATATACACAGGGACTGCTATTCTCTATAATATACACAGGGACTGCTATTCTCTATAATATACGCAGCGACTGCTATTCTCTATAATATACACAGGTGCTGCTATTCTCTATAATATACACAGGGACCGCTATTCTCTATAATATACACAGGGACTGCTATTCTCTATAATATACACAGGGACTGCTATTCTCTATAATATACACAGGTGCTGCTATTCTCTATAATATACACAGGGACTGCAATTCTCTATAATATACACAGGGACTGCTATTCTCTATAATATACACAGGGACTGCTATTCCCTATAATATACACAGGGACTGCTATTCCCTGTAATATACACAGGGACTGCTATTCTCTATAATATACACAAGGACTGCTATTCTCTATAATATACACAGGGATGCTATTCTCTGTAATATACACAGGGACTGCTATTCTCTATAATGTACACAGGGACTGCTATTCCCTATAATATACACAGGGACTGCTATTCCCTGTAATATACACAGGGACTGCTATTCTCTATAATATACACAAGGACTGCTATTCTCTATAATATACACAGGGATGCTATTCTCTGTAATATACACAGGGACTGCTATTCTCTATAATATACACAAGGACTGCTATTCTCTATAATATACACAGGGATGCTATTCTCTGTAATATACACAGGGACTGCTATTCTCTATAATATACACAGGGACTGCTATTCCCTGTAATATACACAGGGACTGCTATTCTCTATAATATACACAAGGACTGCTATTCTCTATAATATACACAGGGATGCTATTCTCTGTAATATACACAGGGACTGCTATTCTCTATAATATACACAAGGACTGCTATTCTCTATAATATACACAGGGATGCTATTCTCTGTAATATACACGTGGACTGCTATTCTCTATAATATACACAGGGACTGCTATTCTCTATAATATACACAGGGGCTGCTATTCACTGTAATATACACAGGGACTGCTATTCTCCATAATATACACAGGGACTGCTATTCTCTATAATATACACAGGGACTGCTATTCTCTATAATATACGCAGGGACTGCTATTCTCTATAAAATACACAGGTGCTGCTATTCTCTATAATATACACAGGGACTGCTATTCTCTATAATATACACAGGGACTGCTATTCTCTATAATATACACAGGGTCTGCTATTCTCTATAATATACACAGGTGCTGCAATTCTCTATAATATACACAGGGACTGCAATTCTCTATAATATACACAGGGACTGCTATTCTCTATAATATACACAGGGACTGCTATTCCCTATAATATACACAGGGACTGCTATTCCCTGTAATATACACAGGGACTGCTATTCTCTATAATATACACAAGGACTGCTATTCTCTATAATATACACAGGGATGCTATTCTCTGTAATATACACAGGGACTGCTATTCTCTATAATGTACACAGGGACTGCTATTCCCTATAATATACACAGGGACTGCTATTCCCTGTAATATACACAAGGACTGCTATTCTCTATAATATACACAAGGACTGCTATTCTCTATAATATACACAGGGATGCTATTCTCTGTAATATACACAGGGACTGCTATTCTCTATAATATACACAAGGACTGCTATTCTCTATAATATACACGGGGATGCTATTCTCTGTAATATACACAGGGACTGCAATTCTCTATAATATTCACAGGGACTGCTATTCCCTGTAATATACACAGGGACTGCTATTCTCTATAATATACACAAGGACTGCTATTCTCTATAATATACACAGGGATGCTATTCTCTGTAATATACACAGGGACTGCTATTCTCTATAATATACACAAGGACTGCTATTCTCTATAATATACACAGGGATGCTATTCTCTGTAATATACACAGGGACTGCTATTCTCTATAATATACACAGGGACTGCTATTCCCTATAATATACACAGGGACTGCTATTCTCTATAATATACACAGGGACTGCTATTCTCTATATTATACACAGGGACTGCTATTCTCTATAATATACACAGGGGCTCCTATTCTCTATAATATACACAGGGGCTGCTATTCTCTATAATATACACAGGGACTGCTATTCTCTATAATATACACAGGTACTGCTATTCTCTATAATATACACAGGGACTGCTATTCTCTATAATATACACAGGGTCTGCTATTCTCTATAATATACACAGGGACTGCTATTCCCTATAATATACACAGGGACTGCTATTCTCTATAATATACACAGGGACTGCTATTCTCTATATTATACACAGGGACTGCTATTCTCTATAATATACACAGGGGCTGCTATTCTCTATAATATACACAGAGACTGCAATTCTCTATAATATACACAGGGACTGCTATTCTCTATAATATACACAGGGACTGCTATTCTCTATAATATTCACAGGAGCTGCTATTCTCTATAATATACACAGGGACTGCTATTCTCTATAATATACACAGGTGCTGCTATTCTCTATAATATACACAGGGACTGCTATTCTCTATAATATACACAGGGACTGCTATTATCTATAATATACACAGGGACTGCTATTCTCTATAATATACACAACGACTGCTATTCTCTACAATATACACAGGTGCTGCTATTCTCTCTAATATACACAGGGACTGCTATTCTCTATAATATACACAGGGACTGCTATTCTCTCTAATATACACAGGGACTGCTATTCTCTATAATATACACAGTGACTGCTATTCTCTATAATATACACAGGGACTGCTATTCTCTATAATATACACAGGGACTGCTATTCTCTATAATATACACAGGGACTGCTATTCTCTATAATATACACAGGGACTGCTATTCTCTATAATATACACAGTGACTGCTATTCTCTATAATATACACAGGGGCTGCTATTCACTGTAATATACACAGGGACTGCTATTCTCTATAATATACACAGGGACTGCTATTCTCTATAATATACACAGGGACTGCTATTCTCTATAATATACACAGGGACTGCTATTCTCTATAATATACACAGGTGCTGCTATTCTCTATAATATACACAGGGACTGCTATTCTCTATAATATACACAGGGACTGCTATTCTCTGTAATATACACAGGGACTGCTATTCTCTATAATATACACAGGTGCTGCTATTCTCTATAATATACACAGGGACTGCAATTCTCTATAATATACACAGGGACTGCTATTCTCTATAATATACACAGGGACTGCTATTCCCTATAATATACACAGGGACTGCTATTCCCTGTAATATACACAGGGACTGCTATTCTCTATAATATACACAAGGACTGCTATTCTCTATAATATACACAGGGATGCTATTCTCTGTAATATACACAGGGACTGCTATTCTCTATAATGTACACAGGGACTGCTATTCCCTATAATATACACAGGGACTGCTATTCCCTGTAATATACACAGGGACTGCTATTCTCTATAATATACACAAGGACTGCTATTCTCTATAATATACACAGGGATGCTATTCTCTGTAATATACACAGGGACTGCTATTCTCAATAATATACACAAGGACTGCTATTCTCTATAATATACACAGGGATGCTATTCTCTGTAATATACACAGGGACTGCTATTCTCTATAATATACACAGGGACTGCTATTCCCTGTAATATACACAGGGACTGCTATTCTCTATAATATACACAAGGACTGCTATTCTCTATAATATACACAGGGATGCTATTCTCTGTAATATACACAGGGACTGCTATTCTCTATAATATACACAAGGACTGCTATTCTCTATAATATACACAGGGAGGTATTCTCTGTAATATACACAGGGACTGCTATTCTCTATAATATACACAGGTGCTGCTATTCTCTATAATATACACAGGGACTGCTATTCTCTATAATATACACAGGGACTGCTATTCTCTGTAATATACACAGGGACTGCTATTCTCTATAATATACACAGGTGCTGCTATTCTCTATAATATACACAGGGACTGCAATTCTCTATAATATACACAGGGACTGCTATTCTCTATAATATACACAGGGACTGCTATTCCCTATAATATACACAGGGACTGCTATTCCCTGTAATATACACAGGGACTGCTATTCTCTATAATATACACAGGGAGCTATTCTCTGTAATATACACAGGGACTGCTATTCTCTATAATATACACAGGGACTGCTATTCCCTATAATATACACAGGGACTGCTATTCTCTATAATATACACAGGGACTGCTATTCTCTTTATTATACACAGGGACTGCTATTCTCTATAATATACACAGGGGCTCCTATTCTCTATAATATACACAGGGGCTGCTATTCTCTATAATATACACAGGGACTGCTATTCTCTATAATATACACAGGTACTGCTATTCTCTATAATATACACAGGGACTGCTATTCTCTATAATATACACAGGGTCTGCTATTCTCTATAATATACACAGGGACTGCTATTCCCTATAATATACACAGGGACTGCTATTCTCTATAATATACACAGGGACTGCTATTCTCTATAATATACACAGGGGCTGCTATTCTCTATAATATACACAGGGACTGCTATTCTCTATAATATACACAGGGGCTGCTATTCTCTATAATATACACAGGGGCTGCTATTCTCTATAATATACACAGGGACTGCTATTCTCTATAATATACACAGGGACTGCTATTCTCTATAATATACACAGGGACTGCTATTCTCTATAATATACACAGGGTCTGCTATTCTCTATAATATACACATGGACTGCTATTCTCTATAATATACACAGGGACTGCTATTCTCTATCATATACAAAGGGACTGCTATTCTCTATCATATACACAGGGACTGCTATTCTCTATCATATACACAGGGGCTGCTATTCTCTATAATATACACAGGGACTGCTATTCTCTATAATATACACAGGCACTGCTATTCTCTATAATATACACAGGGACTGCTATTCTCTATAATATACACAGTGACTGCTATTCTCTATAATGCACACAGGGACTGCTATTCTCTATAATATACACAGGGACTGCTATTCTCAATAATATACACAGTGACTGCTATTCTCTGTAATATACACAGGGACTGCTATTCTCTATAATATACACAGGGACTGCTATTCTCTACAATATACACAGTGACTGCTATTCTCTATAATATACACAGGGACTGCTATTCTCTATCATATACACAGGGACTGCTATTCTCTATAATATACACAGGGACTGCTATTCTCTATAATATACACAGGGCTGCTATTCTCTATAATATACACAGGACTGCTATTCTCTATAATATACACAGGGACTGCTATTCTCTATAATATACACAGGGACTGCTATTCTCTATAATATACACAGGGACTGCTATTCTCTATAATATACACAGGCACTGCTGTTCTCTATAATATACACAGGGACTGCTATTCTCTATAATATACACAGGGACTGCTATTCTCTATAATATACACAGGCACTGCTATTCTCTATAATATACACAGGGACTGCTATTCTCTATAATATACACAGGGACTGCTATTCTCTATAATATACACAGGGACTGCTATTCTCTATAATATACACAGGGACTGCTATTCTCTGTAATATACACAGGGACTGCTATTCTCTATATTATACACAGGGGCTGCTATTCTCTATCATATACACAGGGACTGCTATTCTCTATAATATACACAGTGACTGGTATTCTCTATAATATACACAGGGACTGCTATTCTCTATAATATACACAGGGGCTGCTATTCTCTATAATATACACAGGGACTTCTATTCTCTATAATATACACAGGGACAGCTATTCTCTTTAATATACACAGGGGCTGCTATTCTCTATAATATACACAGGGACTGCTATTCTCTACAATATACACAGTGACTGCTATTCTCTATAATATACACAGGGACTGCTATTCTCTATCATATACACAGGGAATGCTATTCTCTATAATATACACAGGGACTGCTATTCTCTATAATATACACAGGGCTGCTATTCTCTATAATATACACAGGGACTGCTATTCTCTATAATATACACAGGGACTGCTATTCTCTATAATATACACAGGGACTGCTATTCTCTATAATATACACAGGGACTGCTATTCTCTATAATATACACAGGGACTGCTATTCTCTATAATATACACAGGCGCTGCTATTCTCTATAATATACACAGGGGCTGCTATTCTCTATAATATACACAGGGACTGCTATTCTCTATAATATACACAGGGACTGCTATTCTCTATAATATACACAGGGACTGCTATTCTCTATAATATACACAGGGGCTGCTATTCTCTATAATATACACAGCGACTGCTATTCTCTATAATATACACAGGGACTGCTATTCTCTATAATATACACAGGGACTGCTATTCTCTATAATATACACAGGGACTGCTATTCTCTATAATATACACAGGGACTGCTATTCTCTATAATATACACAGGGACTGCTATTCTCTATAATATACACAGGGGCTGCTATTCTCTATAATATACACAGGGGCTGCTATTCTCTATAATATACACAGGGACTGCTAGTCTCTATCATATACACAGGGACTGCTATTCTCTATAATATACACAGGGACTGCTATTCTCTATAATATACACAGGGACTGCAATTCTCTTTAATATACACAGGCACTGCTATTCTCTATAATATACACAGGGACTGCTATTCTCTATAATATACACAGGGACTGCTATTCTCTATAATATACACAGGGACTGCTATTCTCTATAATATTCACAGGTACTGCTATTCTCTATAATATACACAGGGACTGCTATTCTCTGTAATATACACAAGGACTGCAATTCTCTATAATATACACAGGGACTGCAATTCTCTATAATATACACAGGGACTGCTATTCTCTGTAATATACACAGGGACTGCTATTCTCTATAATATACACAGGGACTGCTATTCTCTATAATATACACAGGCACTGCTATTCTCTATAATATACACAGGGACTGCTATTCTCTATAATATACACAGGGACTGCTATTCTCTATAATATACACAGGGACTGCTATTCTCTATAATATTCACAGGGACTGCTATTCTCTATAATATACACAGGGACTGCTATTCTCTGTAATATACACAAGGACTGCAATTCTCTATAATATACACAGGGACTGCTATTCTCTGTAATATACACAGGGACTGCTATTCTCTATTATATACACAGTGACTGCTATTCTCTATAATATACACAGGGACTGCTATTCTCTATAATATACACAGGGACTGCTATTCTCTATAATATACACAAGGGCTGCTATTCTCTTTAATATACACAGGGACTGCTATTCTCTATATTATACACAGGGGCTGCTATTCTCTATAATATGCACAGGGACTGCTATTCTCTATAATACACACAGTGACTGCTATTCTCTATCATATACACAGGGACTGCTATTCTCTATATTATACACAGGGATTGCAATTCTCTATAATATACACAGGGACTGCTATTCTCTATAATATACACAGGGACTGCTATTCTCTATAATATACACAGGCACTGCTATTCTCTATAATATACAAAGGGACTGCTATTCTCTATCATATACACAGGGACTGCTATTCTCTTTAATAAACACAGGGACTGCTATTCTCTATAATATACACAGGCACTGCTATTCTCTATAATATACACAGGGACTGCTATTCTCTATAATATACACAGGGACTGCTATTCTCTATGATATACGCAGGGACTGCTATTCTCTATAATATACACAGGCACTGCTATTCTGTATAATAAACACAGGGGCTGCTATTCTCCATAATATACACAGGGACTGCTATTCTCTATGATATACACAGGGACTGCTATTCTCTATAATATACACAGGGGCTGCAATCCTCTATAATATACAAAGGGACTGCTTTTCTCTATAATATACACAGGGACTGCTATTCTCTATAATATACACAGGGACTGCTATTCTCTATAATATACTCAGGGACTGCTATTCTCTATAATATACACAGGGACTGCTATTCTCTATAATATACACAGGGGCTGCTATTCTCTATAATATACACAGGGACTGCTATTCTCTATAATATACACAGGGGCTGCTATTCTCTATAATATACACAGGGGCTGTCATTCTCTATAATATACACAGGGGTTGCTATTCTCTATAAAATACACAGGGACTGCTATTCTCTATAATATACACAGTGACTGGTATTCTCTGTAATATACAAAGGGACTGCTATTCTCTATAATATACACAGGGGCTGCTATTCTCTATAATATACACAGGGACTGTCATTCTCTATAATATACACAGGGGCTGCTATTCTCTATAATATACACAGGGGCTGCTATTCTCTATAATATACACAGTGACTGTCATTCTCTATAATATACACAGGGACTGCTATTCTCTATAATATACACAGGTGCTGCTATTCTCTATAATATACACAGAGGCTGCTATTCTCTATAATATACACAGGGGCTGCTATTCTCTATAATATACACAGGAGCTGCTATTCTCTATCATATACACAGGGACTGCTATTCTCTATAATATACACAGGGACTGCTATTCTCTATCATATACACAGGGACTGCTATTCTCTATAATATACACAGGGACTGCTATTCTCTATAACATGCACAGGGACTGCTATTCTCTATAATATACACAGGGACTGTTATTCTCTATAATATACACAGGGACTGCTATTCTCTATCATATACACAGGGGCTGCTATTCTCTATAATATACACAGGGACTGCTATTCTCTATAATATACACAGGGACTGCTATTCTCTATAATATACACAGGGACTGCTATTCTCTATAATATACACAGGGACTGCTATTCTCTATAATATACACAGGGACTGCTATTCTCTATAATATACACAGTGACTGCTATTCTCTATATTATACACAGGGGTTGCTATTCTCTATAATATACACAGGGACTGCTATTCTCTATAATATACACAGGGACTGCTATTCTCTATAATATACACAGGGACTGCTATTCTCTATAATATACACAGGGACTGCTATTCTCTATAATATACACAGGGACTGCTATTCCCTATAATATACACAGGGACTGCTATTCTCTATAAAATACACAGGGACTGCTATTCTCTATATTATACACAGGGACTGCTATTCTCTATAGTATACACAGGGGCTGCTATTCTCTATAATATACACAGGGGCTGCTATTCTCTATAATATACACAGTGACTGCTATTCTCTATAATATACACAGGGACTGCTATTCTCTATAATATACACAGGGACTGCTATTCTCTATAATATACACAGGGACTGCTTTTCTCTATAATATACACAGGGACTGCTATTCTCTATAATATACACAGGGACTGCTATTCTCTATCATATACACAGGGACTGCTATTCTCTATCATATAAACAGGGACTGCTATTCTCTATCATATACAAAGGGGCTGCTATTCTCTATAATATACACAGGGACTGCTATTCTCTATAATATACACAGGCACTGCTATTCTCTATAATATACACAGGGAATGCTATTCTCTATAATATACACAGTGACTGCTATTCTCTGTAATATACACAGGGACTGCTATTCTCTATAATATACACAGGGACTGCTATTCTCTATAATATACACAGGCACTGCTATTCTCTATAATATACACAGGGACTGCTATTCTCTATAATATACAGAGGGACTGCTATTCTCTATAATATACACAGTGACTGCTATTCTCTATAATATACACAGCGGCTGCTATTCTCTGTAATATACACAGTGACTGCTATTCTCTATAATATACACAGGGACTGCTATTCTCTATAATATACACAGGGGCTGCTATTCTCTATAATATACACAGGGACTGCTATTCTCTATAATATACACAGGGACTGCTATTCTCTATAATATACACAGGGACTGCTATTCTCTATAATATACACAGGTACTGCTATTCTCTATAATATACACAGGGACTGCTATTCTCTATAATATACACAGGGTCTGCTATTCTCTATAATATACACAGGGACTGCTATTCCCTATAATATACACAGGGACTGCTATTCTCTATAATATACACAGGGACTGCTATTCTCTATAATATACACAGGGACTGCTAATCTCTATAATATACACAGGGGCTGCTATTCTCTATAATATGCACAGGGACTGCTATTCTCTATAATATACACAGGGACTGCTATTCTCTATAATATACACAGGGGCTGCAATCCTCTATAATATACACAGGGACTGCTATTCTCTATAATATACACAGTGACTGCTATTCTCTATAATATACAAAGGGACTGCTATTCTCTATAATATACACAGGGGCTGCTATTCTCTATAATATACACAGGGACTGTCATACTCTATAATATACACAGGGGCTGCTATTCTCTATAATATACACAGGGGCTGCTATTCTCTATAATATAAACAGTGACTGCTATTCTCTATAATATACACAGGGACTGCTATTCTCTATAATATACACAGGGACTGCTATTCTCTATAATATACACAGGGACTGCTATTCTCTATAATATACACAGGGTCTGCTATTCTCTCTAATATACACAGGGACTGCTATTCTCTATAATATACACAGGGACTGCTATTCTCTATAATATACACAGGGGTTGCTATTCTCTATAATATACACAGGGACTGCTATTCTCTATAATATACACAGGGACTGCTATTCTCTATAATATACACAGGGACTGCTATTCTCTATAATATACACAGGGACTGCTATTCTCTATAATATACACAGGGACTGCTATTCCCTATAATATACACAGGGACTGCTATTCTCTATAAAATACACAGGGACTGCTATTCTCTATATTATACACAGGGACTGCTATTCTCTATAGTATACACAGGGGCTGCTATTCTCTATAATATACACAGGGGCTGCTATTCTCTATAATATACACAGTGACTGCTATTCTCTATAATATACACAGGGACTGCTATTCTCTATAATATACACAGGGACTGCTATTCTCTATAATATACACAGGGACTGCTATTCTCTATAATATACACAGGGACTGATATTCTCTATAATATACACAGGGACTGCTATTCTCTATCATATACACAGGGACTGCTATTCTCTATCATATAAACAGGGACTGCTATTCTCTATCATATACAAAGGGGCTGCTATTCTCTATAATATACACAGGGACTGCTATTCTCTATAATATACACAGGCACTGCTATTCTCTATAATATACACAGGGAATGCTATTCTCTATAATATACACAGTGACTGCTATTCTCTGTAATATACACAGGGACTGCTATTCTCTATAATATACACAGGGACTGCTATTCTCTATAATATACACAGGCACTGCTATTCTCTATAATATACACAGGGACTGCTATTCTCTATAATATACAGAGGGACTGCTATTCTCTATAATATACACAGGCACTGCTATTCTCTATAATATACACAGGGAATGCTATTCTCTATAATATACACAGTGACTGCTATTCTCTGTAATATACACAGGGACTGCTATTCTCTATAATATACACAGGGGCTGCTATTCCCTGTAATATACACAGGGACTGCTATTCTCTATAATATACACAGGGACTGCTATTCTCTATAATATACACAGGGACTGCTATTCTCTATAATATACACACGGACTGCTATTCTCTATAATATACACAGGGACTGCTATTCTCTATAATAGTCACAGGGACTGCTATTCTCTGTAATATACACAGGGGTTGCTATTCTCTATAATATACACAGGGACTGCTATTCTCTATAATATACACAGGGACTGCTATTCTCTATAATATACACAGGGACTGCTATTCTCTATAATATACACAGGGACTGCTATTCTCTATAATATACACAGGGACTGCTATTCCCTATAATATACACAGGGACTGCTCTTCTCTATAATATACACAGGGACTGCTATTCTCTATATTATACACATGGACTGCTATTCTCTATAATATACACAGGGGCTGCTATTCTCTATAATATACACAGGGGCTTCTATTCTCTATAATATACACAGGGACTGCTATTCTCTATAATATACACAGGGACTGCTATTCTCTATAATATACACAGGGACTGCTATTCTCTATAATATACACAGGGACTGCTATTCTCTATAATATACAAAGGGACTGCTATTCTCTATAATATACACAGGGACTGCTATTCTCTATAATATACACAGGGACTGCTATTCTCTATCATATAAACAGGGACTGCTATTCTCTATCATATACACAGGGACTGCTATTCTCTATAATATACACAGGGACTGCTATTCTCTATCATATACACAGGGACTGCTATTCTCTATCATATAAACAGGGACTGCTATTCTCAATCATATAAACAGGGACTGCTATTCTCTATCATATACAAAGGGGCTGCTATTCTCTATAACATACACAGGGAATGCTATTCTCTATAATATACACAGGGACTGCTATTCTCTATAATATACTCAGGGACTGCTATTCTCTATAATATACACAGGGACTGCTATTCTCTATAATATACACAGGGGCTGCTATTCTCTATAATATACACAGGGACTGCTATTCTCTATAATATACACAGGGGCTGCTATTCTCTATAATATACACAGTGACTGCAATTCTCTGTAATATACACAGGGACTGCTATTCTCTATAATGTACACAGGGACTGCTATTCTCTATAATATACACAGGCACTGCTATTCTCTATAATATACACAGGGACTGCTATTCTCTATAATATACACAGGGACTGCTATTCTCTATAATATACACAGGCACTGCTATTCTCTATAATATACACAGGGACTGCTATTCTCTATAATATACACAGGGACTGTTATTCTCTATAATATACACAGGGACTGCTATTCTCTATAATATACACAGGGACTGCTATTCTCTGTAATATACACAGGGACTTCTATTCTCTATATTATACACAGGGACTGCTATTCTCTATAGTATACACAGGGGCTGCTATTCTCTATAATATACACAGGGGCTGCTATTCTCTATAATATACACAGTGACTGCTATTCTCTATAATATACACAGGGACTGCTATTCTCTATAATATACACAGGGACTGCTATTCTCTATAATATACACAGGGACTGCTATTCTCTATAATATACACAGGGACTGCTATTCTCTATAATATACACAGGGACTGCTATTCTCTATCATATACACAGGGACTGCTATTCTCTATCATATAAACAGGGACTGCTATTCTCTATCATATACAAAGGGGCTGCTATTCTCTATAATATACACAGGGACTGCTATTCTCTATAATATACACAGGCACTGCTATTCTCTATAATATACACAGGGAATGCTATTCTCTATAATATACACAGTGACTGCTATTCTCTGTAATATACACAGGGACTGCTATTCTCTATAATATACACAGGGACTGCTATTCTCTATAATATACACAGGCACTGCTATTCTCTATAATATACACAGGGACTGCTATTCTCTATAATATACAGAGGGACTGCTATTCTCTATAATATACACAGGGACTGCTATTCTCTATAATATACACAGCGGCTGCTATTCTCTATAATATACACAGTGACTGCTATTCTCTATAATATACACAGGGACTGCTATTCTCTATAATATACACAGGGGCTGCTATTCTCTATAATATACACAGGGACTGCTATTCTCTATAATATACACAGGGACTGCTATTCTCTATAATATACACAGGGACTGCTATTCTCTATAATATACACAGGTACTGCTATTCTCTATAATATACACAGGGACTGCTATTCTCTATAATATACACAGGGTCTGCTATTCTCTATAATATACACAGGGACTGCTATTCCCTATAATATACACAGGGACTGCTATTCTCTATAATATACACAGGGACTGCTATTCTCTATAATATACACAGGGACTGCTAATCTCTATAATATACACAGGGGCTGCTATTCTCTATAATATGCACAGGGACTGCTATTCTCTATAATATACACAGGGACTGCTATTCTCTATAATATACACAGGGGCTGCAATCCTCTATAATATACACAGGGACTGCTATTCTCTATAATATACACAGTGACTGCTATTCTCTATAATATACAAAGGGACTGCTATTCTCTATAATATACACAGGGGCTGCTATTCTCTATAATATACACAGGGACTGTCATTCTCTATAATATACACAGGGGCTGCTATTCTCTATAATATACACAGGGGCTGCTATTCTCTATAATATACACAGTGACTGCTATTCTCTATAATATACACAGGGACTGCTATTCTCTATAATATACACAGGGACTGCTATTCTCTATAATATACACAGGGACTGCTATTCTCTATAATATACACAGGGTCTGCTATTCTCTCTAATATACACAGGGACTGCTATTCTCTATAATATACACAGGGACTGCTATTCTCTATAATATACACAGGGGTTGCTATTCTCTATAATATACACAGGGACTGCTATTCTCTATAATATACACAGGGACTGCTATTCTCTATAATATACACAGGGACTGCTATTCTCTATAATATACACAGGGACTGCTATTCTCTATAATATACACAGGGACTGCTATTCCCTATAATATACACAGGGACTGCTATTCTCTATAAAATACACAGGGACTGCTATTCTCTATATTATACACAGGGACTGCTATTCTCTATAGTATACACAGGGGCTGCTATTCTCTATAATATACACAGGGGCTGCTATTCTCTATAATATACACAGTGACTGCTATTCTCTATAATATACACAGGGACTGCTATTCTCTATAATATACACAGGGACTGCTATTCTCTATAATATACACAGGGACTGCTATTCTCTATAATATACACAGGGACTGATATTCTCTATAATATACACAGGGACTGCTATTCTCTATCATATACACAGGGACTGCTATTCTCTATCATATAAACAGGGACTGCTATTCTCTATCATATACAAAGGGGCTGCTATTCTCTATAATATACACAGGGACTGCTATTCTCTATAATATACACAGGCACTGCTATTCTCTATAATATACACAGGGAATGCTATTCTCTATAATATACACAGTGACTGCTATTCTCTGTAATATACACAGGGACTGCTATTCTCTATAATATACACAGGGACTGCTATTCTCTATAATATACACAGGCACTGCTATTCTCTATAATATACACAGGGACTGCTATTCTCTATAATATACAGAGGGACTGCTATTCTCTATAATATACACAGGCACTGCTATTCTCTATAATATACACAGGGAATGCTATTCTCTATAATATACACAGTGACTGCTATTCTCTGTAATATACACAGGGACTGCTATTCTCTATAATATACACAGGGGCTGCTATTCCCTGTAATATACACAGGGACTGCTATTCTCTATAATATACACAGGGACTGCTATTCTCTATAATATACACAGGGACTGCTATTCTCTATAATATACACACGGACTGCTATTCTCTATAATATACACAGGGACTGCTATTCTCTATAATAGTCACAGGGACTGCTATTCTCTGTAATATACACAGGGGTTGCTATTCTCTATAATATACACAGGGACTGCTATTCTCTATAATATACACAGGGACTGCTATTCTCTATAATATACACAGGGACTGCTATTCTCTATAATATACACAGGGACTGCTATTCTCTATAATATACACAGGGACTGCTATTCCCTATAATATACACAGGGACTGCTCTTCTCTATAATATACACAGGGACTGCTATTCTCTATATTATACACATGGACTGCTATTCTCTATAATATACACAGGGGCTGCTATTCTCTATAATATACACAGGGGCTTCTATTCTCTATAATATACACAGGGACTGCTATTCTCTATAATATACACAGGGACTGCTATTCTCTATAATATACACAGGGACTGCTATTCTCTATAATATACACAGGGACTGCTATTCTCTATAATATACAAAGGGACTGCTATTCTCTATAATATACACAGGGACTGCTATTCTCTATAATATACACAGGGACTGCTATTCTCTATCATATAAACAGGGACTGCTATTCTCTATCATATACACAGGGACTGCTATTCTCTATAATATACACAGGGACTGCTATTCTCTATCATATACACAGGGACTGCTATTCTCTATCATATAAACAGGGACTGCTATTCTCAATCATATAAACAGGGACTGCTATTCTCTATCATATACAAAGGGGCTGCTATTCTCTATAACATACACAGGGAATGCTATTCTCTATAATATACACAGGGACTGCTATTCTCTATAATATACTCAGGGACTGCTATTCTCTATAATATACACAGGGACTGCTATTCTCTATAATATACACAGGGGCTGCTATTCTCTATAATATACACAGGGACTGCTATTCTCTATAATATACACAGGGGCTGCTATTCTCTATAATATACACAGTGACTGCAATTCTCTGTAATATACACAGGGACTGCTATTCTCTATAATGTACACAGGGACTGCTATTCTCTATAATATACACAGGCACTGCTATTCTCTATAATATACACAGGGACTGCTATTCTCTATAATATACACAGGGACTGCTATTCTCTATAATATACACAGGCACTGCTATTCTCTATAATATACACAGGCACTGCTATTCTCTATAATATACACAGGGACTGCTATTCTCTATCATATACACAGGGACTGCTATTCTCTATAATATACACAGGGACTGCTATTCTCTATAATATACACAGGGGCTGCTATTCTCTATAATATACACAGGGACTGCTATTCTCTATAATATACACAGGCACTGCTATTCTCTATAATATACACAGGGACTGCTATTCTCTATAATATACACAGGGACTGCTATTCTCTATAATATACACAGGGACTGCTATTCTCTATAATATACACAGGGACTGCTATTCTCTATAATATACACAGGGACTGCTATTCTCTGTAATATACACAGGGACTGCTATTCTCTATAATATACACAGGGACTGCTATTCTCTGTAATATACACAGGGACTGCTATTCTCTATAATATACACAGTGACTGCTATTCTCTATAATATACACAGGGACTGCTATTCTCTATAATATACACAGGGACTGCTATTCTCTATAATATACACAGGGGCTGCTATTCTCTATAATATACACAGGGACTGCTATTCTCTATAATATACACAGGGACTGCTATTCTCTATCTTATACACAGGGACTGCTATTCTCTATAATATACACAGAGACTGCTATTCTCTATAATATACACAGTGGCTGCTATTCTCTATAATATACACAGGGACTGCTATTCTCTATATTATACACAGGGGCTGCTATTCTCTATAATATGCACAGGGACTGCTATTCTCTATCATATACACAGGGACTGCTATTCTCTATATTATACACAGGGAATGCTATTCTCTATAATATACACATAGACTGCTATTCTCTATAATATACACAGGGAGTGCTATTCTCTATAATATACACAGGCACTGCTATTCTCTATAATATACAAAGGGACTGCTATTCTCTATCATATACACAGGGACTGCTATTCTCTTTAATAAACACAGGGACTGCTATTCTCTATAATATACACAGGCACTGCTATTCTCTATAATATACACAGGGACTGCTATTCTCTGTAATATACACAGTGACTGCTATCCTCTATAATATACACAGGTGCTGCTATTCTGTATAATAAACACAGGGGCTGCTATTCTCTATAATATACACAGGGACTGCTATTCTCTATGATATACACAGGGACTGCTATTCTCTATAATATACACAGGGGCTGCAATCCTCTATAATATACAAAGGGACTGCTTTTCTCTATAATATACACAGGGACTGCTATTCTCTATAATATACACAGGGACTGCTATTCTCTATAATATACTCAGGGACTGCTATTCTCTATAATATACACAGGGACTGCTATTCTCTATAATATACACAGGGGCTGCTATTCTCTATAATTTACACAGGGACTGCTATTCTCTATAATATACACAGGGGCTGCTATTCTCTATAATATACACAGGGGCTGTCATTCTCTATAATATACACAGGGGTTGCTATTCTCTATAATATACACAGGGACTGCTATTCTCTATAATATACACAGTGACTGGTATTCTCTGTAATATACAAAGGGACTGCTATTCTCTATAATATACACAGGGGCTGCTATTCTCTATAATATACACAGGGACTGTCATTCTCTATAATATACACACGGACTGCTATTCTCTATAATATACACAGGGACTGCTATTCTCTATAATATACACAGGGACTGCTATTCTCTGTAATATACACAGGGGTTGCTATTCTCTATAATATACACAGGGACTGCTATTCTCTATAATATACACAGGGACTGCTATTCTCTATAATATACACAGGGACTGCTATTCTCTATAATATACACAGGGACTGCTATTCTCTATAATATACACAGGGACTGCTATTCCCTATAATATACACAGGGACTGCTCTTCTCTATAATATACACAGGGACTGCTATTCTCTATATTATACACATGGACTGCTATTCTCTATAATATACACAGGGGCTGCTATTCTCTATAATATACACAGGGGCTTCTATTCTCTATAATATACACAGGGACTGCTATTCTCTATAATATACACAGGGACTGCTATTCTCTATAATATACACAGGGACTGCTATTCTCTATAATATACACAGGGACTGCTATTCTCTATAATATACAAAGGGACTGCTATTCTCTATAATATACACAGGGACTGCTATTCTCTATAATATACACAGGGACTGCTATTCTCTATCATATAAACAGGGACTGCTATTCTCTATCATATACACAGGGACTGCTATTCTCTATAATATACACAGGGACTGCTATTCTCTATCATATACACAGGGACTGCTATTCTCTATCATATAAACAGGGACTGCTATTCTCAATCATATAAACAGGGACTGCTATTCTCTATCATATACAAAGGGGCTGCTATTCTCTATAACATACACAGGGACTGCTATTCTCTATAATATACACAGGGACTGCTATTCTCTATAATATACTCAGGGACTGCTATTCTCTATAATATACACAGGGACTGCTATTCTCTATAATATACACAGGGGCTGCTATTCTCTATAATATACACAGGGACTGCTATTCTCTATAATATACACAGGGGCTGCTATTCTCTATAATATACACAGTGACTGCAATTCTCTGTAATATACACAGGGACTGCTATTCTCTATAATATACACAGGGACTGCTATTCTCTATAATATACACAGGCACTGCTATTCTCTATAATATACACAGGGACTGCTATTCTCTATAATATACACAGGGACTGCTATTCTCTATAATATACACAGGCACTGCTATTCTCTATAATATACACAGGGACTGCTATTCTCTATAATATACACAGGGACTGTTATTCTCTATAATATACACAGGGACTGCTATTCTCTATAATATACACAGGGACTGCTATTCTCTGTAATATACACAGGGACTTCTATTCTCTATATTATACACAGGGACTGCTATTCTCTATCATATACACAGGGACTGCTATTCTCTATAATATACACAGTGACTGGTATTCTCTATAATATACACAGGGACTGCTATTCTCTATAATATACACAGGGGCTGCTATTCTCTATAATATACACAGGGACTGCTATTCTCTATAATATACACAGGGACTGCTATTCTCTATAATATACACAGGGGCTGCTATTCTCTATAATATACACAGGGGCTGTCATTCTCTATAATATACACAGGGGTTGCTATTCTCTATAATATACACAGGGACTGCTATTCTCTATAATATACACAGTGACTGGTATTCTCTGTAATATACAAAGGGACTGCTATTCTCTATAATATACACAGGGGCTGCTATTCTCTATAATATACACAGGGACTGTCATTCTCTATAATATACACACGGACTGCTATTCTCTATAATATACACAGGGACTGCTATTCTCTATAATATACACAGGGACTGCTATTCTCTGTAATATACACAGGGGTTGCTATTCTCTATAATATACACAGGGACTGCTATTCTCTATAATATACACAGGGACTGCTATTCTCTATAATATACACAGGGACTGCTATTCTCTATAATATACACAGGGACTGCTATTCTCTATAATATACACAGGGACTGCTATTCCCTATAATATACACAGGGACTGCTCTTCTCTATAATATACACAGGGACTGCTATTCTCTATATTATACACATGGACTGCTATTCTCTATAATATACACAGGGGCTGCTATTCTCTATAATATACACAGGGGCTTCTATTCTCTATAATATACACAGGGACTGCTATTCTCTATAATATACACAGGGACTGCTATTCTCTATAATATACACAGGGACTGCTATTCTCTATAATATACACAGGGACTGCTATTCTCTATAATATACAAAGGGACTGCTATTCTCTATAATATACACAGGGACTGCTATTCTCTATAATATACACAGGGACTGCTATTCTCTATCATATAAACAGGGACTGCTATTCTCTATCATATACACAGGGACTGCTATTCTCTATAATATACACAGGGACTGCTATTCTCTATCATATACACAGGGACTGCTATTCTCTATCATATAAACAGGGACTGCTATTCTCAATCATATAAACAGGGACTGCTATTCTCTATCATATACAAAGGGGCTGCTATTCTCTATAACATACACAGGGACTGCTATTCTCTATAATATACACAGGGACTGCTATTCTCTATAATATACTCAGGGACTGCTATTCTCTATAATATACACAGGGACTGCTATTCTCTATAATATACACAGGCACTGCTATTCTCTATAATATACACAGGGACTGCTATTCTCTATAATATACACAGGGACTGCTATTCTCTATAATATACACAGGCACTGCTATTCTCTATAATATACACAGGGACTGCTATTCTCTATAATATACACAGGGACTGTTATTCTCTATAATATACACAGGGACTGCTATTCTCTATAATATACACAGGGACTGCTATTCTCTGTAATATACACAGGGACTTCTATTCTCTATATTATACACAGGGACTGCTATTCTCTATCATATACACAGGGACTGCTATTCTCTATAATATACACAGTGACTGGTATTCTCTATAATATACACAGGGACTGCTATTCTCTATAATATACACAGGGGCTGCTATTCTCTATAATATACACAGGGACTGCTATTCTCTATAATATACACAGGGACTGCTATTCTCTATCATATACACAGGGGCTGCTATTCTCTATAATATACACAGGGGCTGTCATTCTCTATAATATACACAGGGGTTGCTATTCTCTATAATATACACAGGGACTGCTATTCTCTATAATATACACAGTGACTGGTATTCTCTGTAATATACAAAGGGACTGCTATTCTCTATAATATACACAGGGGCTGCTATTCTCTATAATATACACAGGGACTGTCATTCTCTATAATATACACACGGACTGCTATTCTCTATAATATACACAGGGACTGCTATTCTCTATAATATACACAGGGACTGCTATTCTCTGTAATATACACAGGGGTTGCTATTCTCTATAATATACACAGGTACTGCTATTCTCTATAATATACACAGGGACTGCTATTCTCTATAATATACACAGGGACTGCTATTCTCTATAATATACACAGGGACTGCTATTCTCTATAATATACACAGGGACTGCTATTCCCTATAATATACACAGGGACTGCTCTTCTCTATAATATACACAGGGACTGCTATTCTCTATATTATACACATGGACTGCTATTCTCTATAATATACACAGGGGCTGCTATTCTCTATAATATACACAGGGGCTTCTATTCTCTATAATATACACAGGGACTGCTATTCTCTATAATATACACAGGGACTGCTATTCTCTATAATATACACAGGGACTGCTATTCTCTATAATATACACAGGGACTGCTATTCTCTATAATATACAAAGGGACTGCTATTCTCTATAATATACACAGGGACTGCTATTCTCTATAATATACACAGGGACTGCTATTCTCTATCATATAAACAGGGACTGCTATTCTCTATCATATACACAGGGACTGCTATTCTCTATAATATACACAGGGACTGCTATTCTCTATCATATACACAGGGACTGCTATTCTCTATCATATAAACAGGGACTGCTATTCTCAATCATATAAACAGGGACTGCTATTCTCTATCATATACAAAGGGGCTGCTATTCTCTATAACATACACAGGGACTGCTATTCTCTATCATATACAAAGGGGCTGCTATTCTCTATAATATACACAGGGACTGCTATTCTCTATAATATACACAGGCACTGCTATTCTCTATAATATACACAGGGAATGCTATTCTCTATAATATACACAGTGACTGCTATTCTCTGTAATATACACAGGGACTGCTATTCTCTATAATATACACAGGGACTGCTATTCTCTATAATATACACAGGCACTGCTATTCTCTATAATATACACAGGGACTGCTATTCTCTATAATATACAGAGGGACTGCTATTCTCTATAATATACACAGGCACTGCTATTCTCTATAATATACACAGGGAATGCTATTCTCTATAATATACACAGTGACTGCTATTCTCTGTAATATACACAGGGACTGCTATTCTCTATAATATACACAGGGGCTGCTATTCCCTGTAATATACACAGGGACTGCTATTCTCTATAATATACACAGGGACTGCTATTCTCTATAATATACACAGGGACTGCTATTCTCTATAATATACACACGGACTGCTATTCTCTATAATATACACAGGGACTGCTATTCTCTATAATAGTCACAGGGACTGCTATTCTCTGTAATATACACAGGGGTTGCTATTCTCTATAATATACACAGGGACTGCTATTCTCTATAATATACACAGGGACTGCTATTCTCTATAATATACACAGGGACTGCTATTCTCTATAATATACACAGGGACTGCTATTCTCTATAATATACACAGGGACTGCTATTCCCTATAATATACACAGGGACTGCTCTTCTCTATAATATACACAGGGACTGCTATTCTCTATATTATACACATGGACTGCTATTCTCTATAATATACACAGGGGCTGCTATTCTCTATAATATACACAGGGGCTTCTATTCTCTATAATATACACAGGGACTGCTATTCTCTATAATATACACAGGGACTGCTATTCTCTATAATATACACAGGGACTGCTATTCTCTATAATATACACAGGGACTGCTATTCTCTATAATATACAAAGGGACTGCTATTCTCTATAATATACACAGGGACTGCTATTCTCTATAATATACACAGGGACTGCTATTCTCTATCATATAAACAGGGACTGCTATTCTCTATCATATACACAGGGACTGCTATTCTCTATAATATACACAGGGACTGCTATTCTCTATCATATACACAGGGACTGCTATTCTCTATCATATAAACAGGGACTGCTATTCTCAATCATATAAACAGGGACTGCTATTCTCTATCATATACAAAGGGGCTGCTATTCTCTATAACATACACAGGGAATGCTATTCTCTATAATATACACAGGGACTGCTATTCTCTATAATATACTCAGGGACTGCTATTCTCTATAATATACACAGGGACTGCTATTCTCTATAATATACACAGGGGCTGCTATTCTCTATAATATACACAGGGACTGCTATTCTCTATAATATACACAGGGGCTGCTATTCTCTATAATATACACAGTGACTGCAATTCTCTGTAATATACACAGGGACTGCTATTCTCTATAATGTACACAGGGACTGCTATTCTCTATAATATACACAGGCACTGCTATTCTCTATAATATACACAGGGACTGCTATTCTCTATAATATACACAGGGACTGCTATTCTCTATAATATACACAGGCACTGCTATTCTCTATAATATACACAGGGACTGCTATTCTCTATAATATACACAGGGACTGTTATTCTCTATAATATACACAGGGACTGCTATTCTCTATAATATACACAGGGACTGCTATTCTCTGTAATATACACAGGGACTTCTATTCTCTATATTATACACAGGGACTGCTATTCTCTATCATATACACAGGGACTGCTATTCTCTATAATATACACAGTGACTGGTATTCTCTATAATATACACAGGGACTGCGATTCTCTATAATATACACAGGGGCTGCTATTCTCTATAATATACACAGGGACTGCTATTCTCTATAATATACACAGGGACTGCTATTCTCTATCATATACACAGGGACTGCTATTCTCTATAATATACACAGGGACTGCTATTCTCTATAATATACACAGGGGCTGCTATTCTCTATAATATACACAGGGACTGCTATTCTCTATAATATACACAGGCACTGCTATTCTCTATAATATACACAGGGACTGCTATTCTCTATAATATACACAGGGACTGCTATTCTCTATAATATACACAGGGACTGCTATTCTCTATAATATACACAGGGACTGCTATTCTCTATAATATACACAGGGACTGCTATTCTCTGTAATATACACAGGGACTGCTATTCTCTATAATATACACAGGGACTGCTATTCTCTGTAATATACACAGGGACTGCTATTCTCTATAATATACACAGTGACTGCTATTCTCTATAATATACACAGGGACTGCTATTCTCTATAATATACACAGGGACTGCTATTCTCTATAATATACACAGGGGCTGCTATTCTCTATAATATACACAGGGACTGCTATTCTCTATAATATACACAGGGACTGCTATTCTCTATCTTATACACAGGGACTGCTATTCTCTATAATATACACAGAGACTGCTATTCTCTATAATATACACAGTGGCTGCTATTCTCTATAATATACACAGGGACTGCTATTCTCTATATTATACACAGGGGCTGCTATTCTCTATAATATGCACAGGGACTGCTATTCTCTATCATATACACAGGGACTGCTATTCTCTATATTATACACAGGGAATGCTATTCTCTATAATATACACATAGACTGCTATTCTCTATAATATACACAGGGAGTGCTATTCTCTATAATATACACAGGCACTGCTATTCTCTATAATATACAAAGGGACTGCTATTCTCTATCATATACACAGGGACTGCTATTCTCTTTAATAAACACAGGGACTGCTATTCTCTATAATATACACAGGCACTGCTATTCTCTATAATATACACAGGGACTGCTATTCTCTGTAATATACACAGTGACTGCTATCCTCTATAATATACACAGGTGCTGCTATTCTGTATAATAAACACAGGGGCTGCTATTCTCTATAATATACACAGGGACTGCTATTCTCTATGATATACACAGGGACTGCTATTCTCTATAATATACACAGGGGCTGCAATCCTCTATAATATACAAAGGGACTGCTTTTCTCTATAATATACACAGGGACTGCTATTCTCTATAATATACACAGGGACTGCTATTCTCTATAATATACTCAGGGACTGCTATTCTCTATAATATACACAGGGACTGCTATTCTCTATAATATACACAGGGGCTGCTATTCTCTATAATTTACACAGGGACTGCTATTCTCTATAATATACACAGGGGCTGCTATTCTCTATAATATACACAGGGGCTGTCATTCTCTATAATATACACAGGGGTTGCTATTCTCTATAATATACACAGGGACTGCTATTCTCTATAATATACACAGTGACTGGTATTCTCTGTAATATACAAAGGGACTGCTATTCTCTATAATATACACAGGGGCTGCTATTCTCTATAATATACACAGGGACTGTCATTCTCTATAATATACACACGGACTGCTATTCTCTATAATATACACAGGGACTGCTATTCTCTATAATATACACAGGGACTGCTATTCTCTGTAATATACACAGGGGTTGCTATTCTCTATAATATACACAGGGACTGCTATTCTCTATAATATACACAGGGACTGCTATTCTCTATAATATACACAGGGACTGCTATTCTCTATAATATACACAGGGACTGCTATTCTCTATAATATACACAGGGACTGCTATTCCCTATAATATACACAGGGACTGCTCTTCTCTATAATATACACAGGGACTGCTATTCTCTATATTATACACATGGACTGCTATTCTCTATAATATACACAGGGGCTGCTATTCTCTATAATATACACAGGGGCTTCTATTCTCTATAATATACACAGGGACTGCTATTCTCTATAATATACACAGGGACTGCTATTCTCTATAATATACACAGGGACTGCTATTCTCTATAATATACACAGGGACTGCTATTCTCTATAATATACAAAGGGACTGCTATTCTCTATAATATACACAGGGACTGCTATTCTCTATAATATACACAGGGACTGCTATTCTCTATCATATAAACAGGGACTGCTATTCTCTATCATATACACAGGGACTGCTATTCTCTATAATATACACAGGGACTGCTATTCTCTATCATATACACAGGGACTGCTATTCTCTATCATATAAACAGGGACTGCTATTCTCAATCATATAAACAGGGACTGCTATTCTCTATCATATACAAAGGGGCTGCTATTCTCTATAACATACACAGGGACTGCTATTCTCTATAATATACACAGGGACTGCTATTCTCTATAATATACTCAGGGACTGCTATTCTCTATAATATACACAGGGACTGCTATTCTCTATAATATACACAGGGGCTGCTATTCTCTATAATATACACAGGGACTGCTATTCTCTATAATATACACAGGGGCTGCTATTCTCTATAATATACACAGTGACTGCAATTCTCTGTAATATACACAGGGACTGCTATTCTCTATAATATACACAGGGACTGCTATTCTCTATAATATACACAGGCACTGCTATTCTCTATAATATACACAGGGACTGCTATTCTCTATAATATACACAGGGACTGCTATTCTCTATAATATACACAGGCACTGCTATTCTCTATAATATACACAGGGACTGCTATTCTCTATAATATACACAGGGACTGTTATTCTCTATAATATACACAGGGACTGCTATTCTCTATAATATACACAGGGACTGCTATTCTCTGTAATATACACAGGGACTTCTATTCTCTATATTATACACAGGGACTGCTATTCTCTATCATATACACAGGGACTGCTATTCTCTATAATATACTCAGGGACTGCTATTCTCTATAATATACACAGGGACTGCTATTCTCTATAATATACACAGGGGCTGCTATTCTCTATAATATACACAGGGACTGCTATTCTCTATAATATACACAGGGGCTGCTATTCTCTATAATATACACAGTGACTGCAATTCTCTGTAATATACACAGGGACTGCTATTCTCTATAATATACACAGGGACTGCTATTCTCTATAATATACACAGGCACTGCTATTCTCTATAATATACACAGGGACTGCTATTCTCTATAATATACACAGGGACTGCTATTCTCTATAATATACACAGGCACTGCTATTCTCTATAATATACACAGGGACTGCTATTCTCTATAATATACACAGGGACTGTTATTCTCTATAATATACACAGGGACTGCTATTCTCTATAATATACACAGGGACTGCTATTCTCTGTAATATACACAGGGACTTCTATTCTCTATATTATACACAGGGACTGCTATTCTCTATCATATACACAGGGACTGCTATTCTCTATAATATACACAGTGACTGGTATTCTCTATAATATACACAGGGACTGCTATTCTCTATAATATACACAGGGGCTGCTATTCTCTATAATATACACAGGGACTGCTATTCTCTATAATATACACAGGGACTGCTATTCTCTATAATATACACAGGGGCTGCTATTCTCTATAATATACACAGGGGCTGTCATTCTCTATAATATACACAGGGGTTGCTATTCTCTATAATATACACAGGGACTGCTATTCTCTATAATATACACAGTGACTGGTATTCTCTGTAATATACAAAGGGACTGCTATTCTCTATAATATACACAGGGGCTGCTATTCTCTATAATATACACAGGGACTGTCATTCTCTATAATATACACACGGACTGCTATTCTCTATAATATACACAGGGACTGCTATTCTCTATAATATACACAGGGACTGCTATTCTCTGTAATATACACAGGGGTTGCTATTCTCTATAATATACACAGGGACTGCTATTCTCTATAATATACACAGGGACTGCTATTCTCTATAATATACACAGGGACTGCTATTCTCTATAATATACACAGGGACTGCTATTCTCTATAATATACACAGGGACTGCTATTCCCTATAATATACACAGGGACTGCTCTTCTCTATAATATACACAGGGACTGCTATTCTCTATATTATACACATGGACTGCTATTCTCTATAATATACACAGGGGCTGCTATTCTCTATAATATACACAGGGGCTTCTATTCTCTATAATATACACAGGGACTGCTATTCTCTATAATATACACAGGGACTGCTATTCTCTATAATATACACAGGGACTGCTATTCTCTATAATATACACAGGGACTGCTATTCTCTATAATATACAAAGGGACTGCTATTCTCTATAATATACACAGGGACTGCTATTCTCTATAATATACACAGGGACTGCTATTCTCTATCATATAAACAGGGACTGCTATTCTCTATCATATACACAGGGACTGCTATTCTCTATAATATACACAGGGACTGCTATTCTCTATCATATACACAGGGACTGCTATTCTCTATCATATAAACAGGGACTGCTATTCTCAATCATATAAACAGGGACTGCTATTCTCTATCATATACAAAGGGGCTGCTATTCTCTATAACATACACAGGGACTGCTATTCTCTATAATATACACAGGGACTGCTATTCTCTATAATATACTCAGGGACTGCTATTCTCTATAATATACACAGGGACTGCTATTCTCTATAATATACACAGGCACTGCTATTCTCTATAATATACACAGGGACTGCTATTCTCTATAATATACACAGGGACTGCTATTCTCTATAATATACACAGGCACTGCTATTCTCTATAATATACACAGGGACTGCTATTCTCTATAATATACACAGGGACTGTTATTCTCTATAATATACACAGGGACTGCTATTCTCTATAATATACACAGGGACTGCTATTCTCTGTAATATACACAGGGACTTCTATTCTCTATATTATACACAGGGACTGCTATTCTCTATCATATACACAGGGACTGCTATTCTCTATAATATACACAGTGACTGGTATTCTCTATAATATACACAGGGACTGCTATTCTCTATAATATACACAGGGGCTGCTATTCTCTATAATATACACAGGGACTGCTATTCTCTATAATATACACAGGGACTGCTATTCTCTATAATATACACAGGGGCTGCTATTCTCTATAATATACACAGGGGCTGTCATTCTCTATAATATACACAGGGGTTGCTATTCTCTATAATATACACAGGGACTGCTATTCTCTATAATATACACAGTGACTGGTATTCTCTGTAATATACAAAGGGACTGCTATTCTCTATAATATACACAGGGGCTGCTATTCTCTATAATATACACAGGGACTGTCATTCTCTATAATATACACACGGACTGCTATTCTCTATAATATACACAGGGACTGCTATTCTCTATAATATACACAGGGACTGCTATTCTCTGTAATATACACAGGGGTTGCTATTCTCTATAATATACACAGGTACTGCTATTCTCTATAATATACACAGGGACTGCTATTCTCTATAATATACACAGGGACTGCTATTCTCTATAATATACACAGGGACTGCTATTCTCTATAATATACACAGGGACTGCTATTCCCTATAATATACACAGGGACTGCTCTTCTCTATAATATACACAGGGACTGCTATTCTCTATATTATACACATGGACTGCTATTCTCTATAATATACACAGGGGCTGCTATTCTCTATAATATACACAGGGGCTTCTATTCTCTATAATATACACAGGGACTGCTATTCTCTATAATATACACAGGGACTGCTATTCTCTATAATATACACAGGGACTGCTATTCTCTATAATATACACAGGGACTGCTATTCTCTATAATATACAAAGGGACTGCTATTCTCTATAATATACACAGGGACTGCTATTCTCTATAATATACACAGGGACTGCTATTCTCTATCATATAAACAGGGACTGCTATTCTCTATCATATACACAGGGACTGCTATTCTCTATAATATACACAGGGACTGCTATTCTCTATCATATACACAGGGACTGCTATTCTCTATCATATAAACAGGGACTGCTATTCTCAATCATATAAACAGGGACTGCTATTCTCTATCATATACAAAGGGGCTGCTATTCTCTATAACATACACAGGGACTGCTATTCTCTATAATATACACAGGGACTGCTATTCTCTATAATATACTCAGGGACTGCTATTCTCTATAATATACACAGGGACTGCTATTCTCTATAATATACACAGGGGCTGCTATTCTCTATAATATACACAGGGACTGCTATTCTCTATAATATACACAGGGGCTGCTATTCTCTATAATATACACAGTGACTGCAATTCTCTGTAATATACACAGGGACTGCTATTCTCTATAATATACACAGGGACTGCTATTCTCTATAATATACACAGGCACTGCTATTCTCTATAATATACACAGGGACTGCTATTCTCTATAATATACACAGGGACTGCTATTCTCTATAATATACACAGGCACTGCTATTCTCTATAATATACACAGGGACTGCTATTCTCTATAATATACACAGGGACTGTTATTCTCTATAATATACACAGGGACTGCTATTCTCTATAATATACACAGGGACTGCTATTCTCTGTAATATACACAGGGACTTCTATTCTCTATATTATACACAGGGACTGCTATTCTCTATCATATACACAGGGACTGCTATTCTCTATAATATACACAGTGACTGGTATTCTCTATAATATACACAGGGACTGCTATTCTCTATAATATACACAGGGGCTGCTATTCTCTATAATATACACAGGGACTGCTATTCTCTATAATATACACAGGGACTGCTATTCTCTATCATATACACAGGGACTGCTATTCTCTATAATATACACAGGGACTGCTATTCTCTATAATATACACAGGGGCTGCTATTCTCTATAATATACACAGGGACTGCTATTCTCTATAATATACACAGGCACTGCTATTCTCTATAATATACACAGGGACTGCTATTCTCTATAATATACACAGGGACTGCTATTCTCTATAATATACACAGGGACTGCTATTCTCTATAATATACACAGGGTCTGCTATTCTCTATAATATACACAGGGACTGCTATTCTCTGTAATATACACAGGGACTGCTATTCTCTATAATATACACAGGGACTGCTATTCTCTGTAATATACACAGGGACTGCTATTCTCTATAATATACACAGTGACTGCTATTCTCTATAATATACACAGGGACTGCTATTCTCTATAATATACACAGGGACTGCTCTTCTCTATAATATACACAGGGGCTGCTATTCTCTATAATATACACAGGGACTGCTATTCTCTATAATATACACAGGGACTGCTATTCTCTATCTTATACACAGGGACTGCTATTCTCTATAATATACACAGAGACTGCTATTCTCTATAATATACACAGTGGCTGCTATTCTCTATAATATACACAGGGACTGCTATTCTCTATATTATACACAGGGGCTGCTATTCTCTATAATATGCACAGGGACTGCTATTCTCTATCATATACACAGGGACTGCTATTCTCTATATTATACACAGGGAATGCTATTCTCTATAATATACACATAGACTGCTATTCTCTATAATATACACAGGGAGTGCTATTCTCTATAATATACACAGGCACTGCTATTCTCTATAATATACAAAGGGACTGCTATTCTCTATCATATACACAGGGACTGCTATTCTCTTTAATAAACACAGGGACTGCTATTCTCTATAATATACACAGGCACTGCTATTCTCTATAATATACACAGGGACTGCTATTCTCTGTAATATACACAGTGACTGCTATCCTCTATAATATACACAGGTGCTGCTATTCTGTATAATAAACACAGGGGCTGCTATTCTCTATAATATACACAGGGACTGCTATTCTCTATGATATACACAGGGACTGCTATTCTCTATAATATACACAGGGGCTGCAATCCTCTATAATATACAAAGGGACTGCTTTTCTCTATAATATACACAGGGACTGCTATTCTCTATAATATACACAGGGACTGCTATTCTCTATAATATACTCAGGGACTGCTATTCTCTATAATATACACAGGGACTGCTATTCTCTATAATATACACAGGGGCTGCTATTCTCTATAATTTACACAGGGACTGCTATTCTCTATAATATACACAGGGGCTGCTATTCTCTATAATATACACAGGGGCTGTCATTCTCTATAATATACACAGGGGTTGCTATTCTCTATAATGTACACAGGGACTGCTATTCTCTATAATATACACAGTGACTGGTATTCTCTGTAATATACAAAGGGACTGCTATTCTCTATAATATACACAGGGGCTGCTATTCTCTATAATATACACAGGGACTGTCATTCTCTATAATATACACAGGGGCTGCTATTCTCTATAATATACACAGGGGCTGCTATTCTCTATAATATACACAGTGACTGTCATTCTCTATAATATACACAGGGACTGCTATTCTCTATAATATACACAGGTGCTGCTATTCTCTATAATATACACAGAGACTGCTATTCTCTATAATATACACAGGGGCTGCTATTCTCTATAATATACACAGGAGCTGCTATTCTCTATCATATACACAGGGACTGCTATTCTCTATAATATACACAGGGACTGCTATTCTCTATCATATACACAGGGACTGCTATTCTCTATAATATACACAGGGACTGCTATTCTCTATAACATACACAGGGACTGCTATTCTCTATAATATACACAGGGACTGTTATTCTCTATAATATACACAGGGACTGCTATTCTCTATCATATACACAGGGGCTGCTATTCTCTATAATATACACAGGGACTGCTATTCTCTATAATATACACAGGGACTGCTATTCTCTATAATATACACAGGGACTGCTATTCTCTATAATATACACAGGGACTGCTATTCTCTATAATATACACAGGGACTGCTATTCTCTATAATATACACAGGGACTGCTATTCTCTATAATATACACAGGGGCTGCTATTCTCTATAATATACACAGGGGCTGCTATTCTCTATAATATACACAGGGACTGCTAGTCTCTATCATATACACAGGGACTGCTATTCTCTATAATATACACAGGGACTGCTATTCTCTATAATATACACAGGGACTGCTATTCTCTATAATATACACAGGCACTGCTATTCTCTATAATATACACAGGGACTGCTATTCTCTATAATATACACAGGGACTGCTATTCTCTATAATATACACAGGGACTGCTATTCTCTATAATATTCACAGGGACTGCTATTCTCTGTAATATACACAGGGACTGCTATTCTCTGTAATATACACAAGGACTGCAATTCTCTATAATATACACAGGGACTGCTATTCTCTGTAATATACACAGGGACTGCTATTCTCTATAATATACACAGTGACTGCTATTCTCTATAATATACACAGGGACTGCTATTCTCTATAATATACACAGGGACTGCTATTCTCTATAATATACACAGGGGCTGCTATTCTCTTTAATATACACAGGGACTGCTATTCTCTATATTATACACAGGGGCTGCTATTCTCTATAATATGCACAGGGACTGCTATTCTCTATAATACACACAGTGACTGCTATTCTCTATCATATACACAGGGACTGCTATTCTCTATATTATACACAGGGATTGCTATTCTCTATAATATACACAGGGACTGCTATTCTCTATAATATACACAGGGACTGCTATTCTCTATAATATACACAGGCACTGCTATTCTCTATAATATACACAGGGACTGATATTCTCTGTAATATACACAGTGACTGCTATCCTCTATAATATACACAGGTGCTGCTATTCTCTATAATATACACAGGGGCTGCTATTCTCAATAATATACACAGGGACTGCTATTCTCTATAATATACACAGGGACTGCTATTCTCTATAATATACACAGGGGTTGCAATCCTCTATAATATACACAGGGACTGCTATTCTCTATAATATACACAGGGACTGCTATTCTCTATAATATACACAGGGGCTGCTATTCTCTATAATATACACAGGGGCTGTCATTCTCTATAATATACACAGGGGCTGCTATTCTCTATAATATACACAGGGACTGCTATTCTCTATAATATACACAGTGACTGCTATTCTCTATAATATACAAAGGGACTGCTATTCCCTTAATATACACAGGGACTGCTATTCTCTATAATTTACACAGGGGCTGCTATTCTCTATAATATACACAGGGACTGCTATTCTCTATAATATACACAGGGGTTGCTATTCTCTATAATATACACAGGGACTGCTATTCTCTATAATATACACAGGTACTGCTATTCTCTATAATATACACAGGGACTGCTATTCTCTATAATATACACAGGGTCTGCTATTCTCTATAATATACACAGGGACTGCTATTCCCTATAATATACACAGGGACTGCTATTCTCTATAATATACACAGGGACTGCTATTCTCTATATTATACACAGGGACTGCTAATCTCTATAATATACACAGGGGCTGCTATTCTCTATAATATGCACAGGGACTGCTATTCTCTATAATATACACAGGGACTGCTATGCTCTATAATATACACAGGGGCTGCAATCCTCTATAATATACACAGGGACTGCTATTCTCTATAATATACACAGTGACTGCTATTCTCTATAATATACAAAGGGACTGCTATTCTCTATAATATACACAGGGACTGTCATTCTCTATAATATACACAGGGGCTGCTATTCTCTATAATATACACAGGGGCTGCTATTCTCTATAATATACACAGTGACTGCTATTCTCTATAATATACAGAGGGACTGCTATTCTCTATAATATACACAGGGGCTGCTATTCTCTATAATATACACAGGGGCTGCTATTCTCTATAATATACACAGGGACTGCTATTCTCTATAATATACACAGGGACTGCTATTCTCTATAATATACACAGGGTCTGCTATTCTCTCTAATATACACAGGGACTGCTATTCTCTATAATATACACAGGGACTGCTATTCTCTATAATATACACAGGGGTTGCTATTCTCTATAATATACACAGGGACTGCTATTCTCTATAATATACACAGGGACTGCTATTCTCTATAATATACACAGGGACTGCTATTCTCTATAATATACACAGGGACTGCTATTCTCTATAATATACACAGGGACTGCTATTCCCTATAATATACACAGGGACTGCTATTCTCTATATTATACACAGGGACTGCTATTCTCTATAGTATACACAGGGGCTGCTATTCTCTATAATATACACAGGGGCTGCTATTCTCTATAATATACACAGTGACTGCTATTCTCTATTATATACACAGGGACTGCTATTCTCTATAATATACACAGGGACTGCTATTCTCTATAATATACACAGTGGCTGCTATTCTCTATAATATACACAGGGACTGCTATTCTCTTTATTATACACAGGGGCTGCTATTCTCTATAATATGCACAGGGACTGCTATTCTCTATCATATACACAGGGACTGCTATTCTCTATATTATACACAGGGAATGCTATTCTCTATAATATACACATAGACTGCTATTCTCTATAATATACACAGGGACTGCTATTCTCTATAATATACACAGGCACTGCTATTCTCTATAATATACAAAGGGACTGCTATTCTCTATCATATACACAGGGACTGCTATTCTCTTTAATAAACACAGGGACTGCTATTCTCTATAATATACACAGGCACTGCTATTCTCTATAATATACACAGGGAATGCTATTCTCTATGATATACACAGGGACTGCTATTCTCTATAATATACACAGGGGCTGCAATCCTCTATAATATACAAAGGGACTGCTTTTCTCTATAATATACACAGGGACTGCTATTCTCTATAATATACACAGGGACTGCTATTCTCTATAATATACTCAGGGACTGCTATTCTCTATAATATACACAGGGACTGCTATTCTCTATAATATACACAGGGGCTGCTATTCTCTATAATATACACAGGGACTGCTATTCTCTATAATATACACAGGGGCTGCTATTCTCTATAATATACACAGGGGCTGTCATTCTCTATAATATACACAGGGGTTGCTATTCTCTATAATATTCACAGGGACTGCTATTCTCTATAATATACACAGTGACTGGTATTCTCTGTAATATACAAAGGGACTGCTATTCTCTATAATATACACAGGGACTGCTATTCTCTATCATATACACAGGGGCTGCTATTCTCTATAATATACACAGGGTCTGCTATTCTCTATAATATACACAGGGACTGCTATTCTCTATAATATACACAGGGACTGTCATTCTCTATAATATACACAGGGGCTGCTATTCTCTATAATATACACAGGGGCTGCTATTCTCTATAATATACACAGTGACTGTCATTCTCTATAATATACACAGGGACTGCTATTCTCTATAATATACACAGGTGCTGCTATTCTCTATAATATACACAGAGACTGCTATTCTCTATAATATACACAGGGGCTGCTATTCTCTATAATATACACAGGAGCTGCTATTCTCTATCATATACACAGGGACTGCTATTCTCTATAATATACACAGGGACTGCTATTCTCTATCATATACACAGGGACTGCTATTCTCTATAATATACACAGGGACTGCTATTCTCTATAACATACACAGGGACTGCTATTCTCTATAATATACACAGGGACTGTTATTCTCTATAATATACACAGGGACTGCTATTCTCTATCATAAACACAGGGACTGCTATTCTCTATAATATACACAGGGACTGCTATTCTCTATAATATACACAGGGACTGCTATTCTCTATAACATACACAGTGGCTGCTATTCTCTATAATATACACAGGGGCTGCTATTCTCTATACTATACACAGGGACTGCTATTCTCTATAATATACAAAGGGACTGCTATTCTCCATCATATACACAGGGACTGCTATTCTCTATAATATACACAGGAACTGCTATTCTCTATAATATACACAGGGGCTGCTATTTTCTATCATATACGCAGGGACTGCTATTCTCTATAATATACACAGGGACTGCTATTCTCTATAATATACACAGGGACTGCTATTCTCTATAATATACACAGGGACTGCTATTCTCTATAATATACACAGGGACTGCTATTCTCTATAATATACACAGGGACTGCTATTCTCTATAATATACACAGGGACTGCTATTCTATATAATATACACAGGGACTGCTATTCTCTATAATATACACAGGGACTGCTATTCTCTATAATATACACAGGGACTGCTATTCTCTATAATATACACAGGGACTGCTATTCTCTATAATATACACAGGGGCTGCTATTCTCTATAATATACACAGGGACTGCTATTCTCTATAATATACACAGGGTCTGCTATTCTCTATAATATACACAGGGGCTGCTATTCTCTATAATATACACAGGGACTGCTATTCTCTATAATATACACAGGGTCTGCTATTCTCTATAATATACACAGGGACTGCTATTCTCTATAATATACACAGGGACTGCTATTCTCTATAATATACACAGGGACTGCTATTCTCTATAATATACACAGTGACTGCTATTCTCTATAATATACACAGGGACTGCTATTCTCTATAATATTCACAGGGACTGCTATTCTCTATAATATACACAGGGACTGCTATTCTCTATAATATACACAGGGACGGCTATTCTCTATAATATACACAGGGACAGCTATTCTATATAATATACGCAGGGACTGCTATTCTCTATAATATACACACGGGCTGCTATTCTCTATAATATACACAGGCACTGCTATTCTATATAATATACACAGGGACTGCTATTCTCTATAATATACTCAGGGACTGCTATTCTCTATAATATACACAGGGACTGCTATTCTCTATAATATACACAGTGACTGCTATTCACTATAAAATACACAGTGACTGCTATTCTCTATAATATACACAGGGACTGCTATTCTCTATAATATACACAGGGACTGCTATTCTCTATAATATTCACAGGGACTGCTATTCTCTATAATATGCACAGGGACTGCTATTCTCTATAATATACACAGGGACTGCTATTCTCTATAATATACACAGGGACTGCTATTCTCTATAATATACACAGGGACTGCTATTCTCTATAATATACACAGGGACTGCTATTCTCTATAATATACACAGGGGCTGCTATTCTCTATATTATGCAGAGGGAATGCTATTCTCTATCATATACACACGGACTGCTATTCTCTATAATATACACAGGGACTGCTATTCTCTATAATATACACAGAGACTGCTATGTTCTATAATATACACAGGGTCTGCTATTCTCTATAATATACACAGGGACTGCTATTCTCTATAATATACAGAGGGACTGCTATTCTCTATAATATACACAGGCACTGCTATTCTCTATAATATACACAGGGACTGCTATACTCTATAATATACACAGGCACTGCTATTCTCTATAATATACACAGTGACTGATATTCTCTATAATATACTCAGGGACTGCTATTCTCTGTAATATACACAGTGACTGCTATCCTCTATAATATACACAGGAGCTGCTATTCTCTATAATATACACAGGGGCTGCTATTCTCTATAATATACACAGGGACTGCTATTCTCTATAATATACACAGGGGCTGCTATTCTCTATAATATACACAGGGGCTGCAATCCTCTATAATATACACAGGGACTGCTATTCTCTATAATATACACAGGGACTGCTATTCTCTATAATATACACAGTGACTGCTATTCTCTATAATATACACACGAACTGCTATTCTCTATAATATACACTGGGGCTGCTAATCTCTATAATATACACAGGGACTGCTATTCTCTATAATATACACAGGGACTGCTATTCTCTATAATATGCTCAGGGACTGCTATTCTCTATAATATACACAGGGACTGGTATTCTATATAATATACACAGGGACTGCTATTCTCTATAATATACACAGGGACTGCTATTCTCTATAATATACACAGGGACTGCTATTCTCTATAATATACACAGGGACTGGTATTCTCTATAATATACACAGGGACTGCTATTCTCTATAATATAGACAGGGACTGCTATTCTCTATAATATACACAGTGACTGCTATTCTCTATAATATACACACGAACTGCTATTCTCTATAATATACACAGGGACTGCTATTCTCTATAATATACACAGGGGCTGCTATTCTCTATAATATACACAGGGACTGCTATTCTCTATAATATACACAGGGACTGCTATTCTCTATCATATACGCAGGGACTGCTATTCTCTATAATATACACAGGGACTGCTATTCTCTATCATATACACAGGGACTGCTATTCTCTATAATATACACAGGGACTGCTATTCTCTATCATATACACAGGGACTGCTATTCTCTATAATATACACAGGGACTGCTATTCTCTATAATATACTTAGGCACTGCTATTCTCTATAATATACACAGGGACTGCTATTCTCTATAATATACACAGGGACTGCTATTCTCTATAATATACACAGTGACTGCTATTCTCTATAATATACACAGGGACTGCTATTCTCTATAATATACACAGGGACTGCTATTCTCTATAATATACACAGGGACTGCTATTCTCTATAATATACACAGGGACTGCTATTCTCTATAATATACACAGGGACTGCTATTCTCTATAATATACACAGTGACTGCTATTCTCTATAATATACACAGGGACTGCTATTCTCTATAATATACACAGGGGCTGCTATTCTCTATAATACACACAGGGACTGCTATTCTCTATAATATACACAGTGACTGCTATTCTCTATAATATACACAGGGACTGTTATTCTCTATAATATACACAGGGACTGCTATTCTCTATAATATACACAGGGGCTGCTATTCTCTATAATATACACAGGGACTGCTATTCTCTATAATATACACAGGGACTGCTATTCTCTATAATATACACAGGGGCTGGTATTCTCTATAATATACACAGGGACTGCTATTCTCTATAATATACACAGGGACTGCTATTCTCTATAATATACACAGGGACTGCTATTCTCTATAATATACACAGGGACTGCTATTCTCTATAATATACACAGGGGCTGCTTCTACTCTATCATATACACAGGGACTGCTATTCTCTATAATATACACAGGGACTGCTATTCTCTATCATATACACAGGGACTGCTATTCTCTATAATATACACAGGGACTGCTATTCTCTATAATATACACAGGGACTGCTATTCTCTATAATATACACAGGGACTGGTATTCTCTATAATATACACAGGGACTGCTATACTCTAGAATATACACAGGGTCTGCTATTCTCTATAATATACACAGGGACTGCTATTCTCTATAATATACACAGGCACTGCTATTCTCTATAATATACACAGGGGCTGCTATTCTCTGTAATATACACAGGGGCTGCTATTATCTATAATATACACAGGGGCTGTTATCCTCTATAATATACACAGGGGCTGTTATCCTCTATAATATACACAGGGACTGCTATTCTCTATAATATACACAGCAAATGCTATTCTCTATAATATACACAGTGACTGCTATTCTCTATAATATACACAGGGGCTGCTATTCTCTATAATATACACAGTGACTGCTATTCTCTATAATATACACAGCAAATGCTATTCTCTATAACATACACAGTGACTGCTATTCTCTATAATATACACAGGGGCTGCTATTCTCTATAATATACACAGGGGCTGCTATTCTCTATAATATACACAGGGACTGCTATTCTCTATAATATACACAGGGGCTGCTATTCTCTATAATATACACAGGGGCTGCTATTCTCTATAATATACACAGGGGCTGCTAATCTCTATAATATACACAGAGACTGCTATTCTCTATAATATACACAGTGACTGCTATTCTCTATAATATACACAGGGACTGCTATTCTCTATAATATACACAGGGGCTGCAATTCTCTATAATATACACAGTGACTGCTATTCTCTGTAATATACACAGGGGCTGCTATTCTCTATAATATACACAGGGACTGCTATTCTCTAAAATATACACAGTGACTGCTGTTCTCTATAATATACTCAGGGACTGCTATTCTCTATAATATACACAGGGGCTGCTATTCTCTATAATATACACAGGGACTGCTATTCTCTATAATATACACAGGCACTGCTATTCTCTATAATATACACAGGGACTGCTATACTCTATAATATACACAGGCACTGCTATTCTCTATAATATACACAGGGACTGGTATTCTCTATATTATACACAGGGACTGCTATTCTCTATAATATACACAGGCACTGCTATTCTCTATAATATACACAGGGACTGCTATTCTCTATAATATACACAGGGGCTGTCATTCTCTATAATATACACAGGGGCTGCTATTCTCTATAATATACACAGGGACTGCTATTCTCTATAATATACACAGTGACTGCTATTCTCTATAATATACACAGGGACTGCTATTCTCTATAATATACACAGGGGCTGCTATTCTCTATAATATACACAGGGACTGTCATTCTCTATAATATACACAGGGGCTGCTATTCTCTATAATATACACAGGGGCTGCTATTCTCTATAATATACACAGTGACTGCTATTCTCTATAATATACACAGTGACTGCTATTCTCTATAATATACACAGGGACTGTCATTCTCTATAATATACACAGAGGCTGCTATTCTCTATAATATACACAGGGAATGCTATTCTCTATAATATACACAGGGACTGCTATTCTCTATAATATACACAGTGACTGCTATTCTCTATAATATACACACGAACTGCTATTCTCTATAATATACACTGGGGCTGCTAATCTCTATAATATACACAGGGACTGCTATTCTCTATAATATACACAGGGACTGCTATTCTCTATAATATACACAGGGACTGCTATTCTCTCTAATAGACACAGGGACTGCTATTCTCTATAATATACACAGGGACTGGTATTCTCTATAATATACACAGGGACTGCTATTCTCTATAATATACACAGGGACTGCTATTCTCTATAATATACACAGGGGCTGCTAATCTCTATAATATACACAGAGACTGCTATTCTCTATAATATACACAGTGACTGCTATTCTCTATAATATACCCAGGGACTGCTATTCTCTATAATATACACAGGGGCTGCAATTCTCTATAATATACACAGTGACTGCTATTCTCTGTAATATACACAGGGGCTGCTATTCTCTATAATATACACAGGGACTGCAATTCTCTAAAATATACACAGTGACTTCTGTTCTCTATAATATACTCAGGGACTGCTATTCTCTATAATATACACAGGGGCTGCTATTCTCTATAATATACACAGGGACTGCTATTCTCTATAATATACACAGGCACTGCTATTCTCTATAATATACACAGGGACTGCTATACTCTATAATATACACAGGCACTGCTATTCTCTATAATATACACAGGGACTGGTATTCTCTATATTATACACAGGGACTGCTATTCTCTATAATATACACAGGCACTGCTATTCTCTATAATATACACAGGGACTGCTATTCTCTATAATATACACAGGGGCTGTCATTCTCTATAATATACACAGGGGCTGCTATTCTCTATAATATACACAGGGACTGCTATTCTCTATAATATACACAGTGACTGCTATTCTCTATAATATACACAGGGACTGCTATTCTCTATAATATACACAGGGGCTGCTATTCTCTATAATATACACAGGGACTGCTATTCTCTATAATATACACAGGGGCTGCTATTCTCTATAATATACACAGGGGCTGCTATTCTCTATAATATACACAGTGACTGCTATTCTCTATAATATACACAGTGACTGCTATTCTCTATAATATACACAGGGACTGTCATTCTCTATAATATACACAGAGGCTGCTATTCTCTATAATATACACAGGGAATGCTATTCTCTATAATATACACAGGGACTGCTATTCTCTATAATATACACAGTGACTGCTATTCTCTATAATATACACACGAACTGCTATTCTCTATAATATACACTGGGGCTGCTAATCTCTATAATATACACAGGGACTGCTATTCTCTATAATATACACAGGGACTGCTATTCTCTATAATATACACAGGGGCTGCTATTCTCTATAATATACACAGGGACTGCTATTCTCTATAATATACACAGGGACTGCTATTCTCTATAATATACACAGGGGCTGGTATTCTCTATAATATACACAGGGACTGCTATTCTCTATAATATACACAGGGACTGCTATTCTCTATAATATACACAGGGACTGCTTTCTCTATAATATACACAGGGACTGCTATTCTCTATAATATACACAGGGGCTGCTTCTACTCTATCATATACACAGGGACTGCTATTCTCTATAATATACACAGGGACTGCTATTCTCTATCATATACACAGGGACTGCTATTCTCTATAATATACACAGGGACTGCTATTCTCTATAATATACACAGGGACTGCTATTCTCTATAATATACACAGGGACTGGTATTCTCTATAATATACACAGTGACTGCTATTCTCTACAATATACACAGCAAATGCTATTCTCTATAACATACACAGTGACTGCTATTCTCTATAATATACACACGAACTGCTATTCTCTATAATATACACAGGGACTGCTATTCTCTATAATATACACAGGGGCTGCTATTCTCTATAATATACACAGGGACTGCTATTCTCTATAATATACTTAGGCACTGCTATTCTCTATAATATACACAGGGACTGCTATTCTCTATAATATACACAGGGACTGCTATTCTCTATAATATACACAGGGACTGCTATTCTCTATAATATACACAGGGGCTGCTATTCTCTATAATATACACAGGGGCTGCTATTCTCTATAATATACACAGTGACTGCTATTCTCTATAATATACACAGTGACTGCTATTCTCTATAATATACACAGGGACTGTCATTCTCTATAATATACACAGAGGCTGCTATTCTCTATAATATACACAGGGAATGCTATTCTCTATAATATACACAGGGACTGCTATTCTCTATAATATACACAGTGACTGCTATTCTCTATAATATACACACGAACTGCTATTCTCTATAATATACACTGGGGCTGCTAATCTCTATAATATACACAGGGACTGCTATTCTCTATAATATACACAGGGACTGCTATTCTCTATAATATACACAGGGACTGCTATTCTCTCTAATAGACACAGGGACTGCTATTCTCTATAATATACACAGGGACTGGTATTCTCTATAATATACACAGGGACTGCTATTCTCTATAATATACACAGGGACTGCTATTCTCTATAATATACACAGGGGCTGCTATTCTCTATAATATACACAGGGACTGCTATTCTCTATAACATACACAGGGACTGCTATTCACTATAATATACACAGGGGCTGCTATTCTCTATAATATACACAGGGGCTGCTATTCTCTATAATATACACAGGGGCTGCTAATCTCTATAATATACACAGAGACTGCTATTCTCTATAATATACACAGTGACTGCTATTCTCTATAATATACACAGGGACTGCTATTCTCTATAATATACACAGGGGCTGCAATTCTCTATAATATACACAGTGACTGCTATTCTCTGTAATATACACAGGGGCTGCTATTCTCTATAATATACACAGGGACTGCTATTCTCTAAAATATACACAGTGACTGCTGTTCTCTATAATATACTCAGGGACTGCTATTCTCTATAATATACACAGGGGCTGCTATTCTCTATAATATACACAGGGACTGCTATTCTCTATAATATACACAGGCACTGCTATTCTCTATAATATACACAGGGACTGCTATACTCTATAATATACACAGGCACTGCTATTCTCTATAATATACACAGGGACTGGTATTCTCTATATTATACACAGGGACTGCTATTCTCTATAATATACACAGGCACTGCTATTCTCTATAATATACACAGGGACTGCTATTCTCTATAATATACACAGGGGCTGCTATTCTCTATAATATACACAGGGACTGCTATTCTCTATAATATACACAGTGGCTGCTATTCTCTATCATATACACAGGGACTGCTATTCTCTATAATATACACAGGGACTGCTATTCTCTATCATATACACAGGGACTGCTATTCTCTATAATATACACAGGGACTGCTATTCTCTATAATATACACAGGGACTGCTATTCTCTATAATATACACAGGGGCTGCTATTCTCTGTAATATACACAGGGGCTGCTATTATCTATAATATACACAGGGGCTGTTATCCTCTATAATATACACAGGGACTGCTATTCAATATAATATACACAGCAAATGCTATTCTCTATAATATACACAGTGACTGCTATTCTCAATAATATACACAGGGTCTGCTATTCTCTATAATATACACAGGGACAGCTATTCTCTATAATATACACAGGCACTGCTATTCTCTATAATATACAGGGGCTGCTATTCTCTTTAATATACACAGGGGCTGCTATTATCTATAATATACACAGGGGCTGTTATCCTCTATAATATACACAGGGACTGCTATTCTCTATAATATACACAGCAAATGCTATTCTCTATAATATACACAGTGACTGCTATTCTCTATAATATACACAGGGGCTGCTATTCTCTATAATATACACAGGGGCTGTTATCCTCTATAATATACACAGGGACTGCTATTCTCTATAGTATACACAGCAAATGCTATTCTCTATAATATACACAGTGACTGCTATTCTCTATAATATACACAGGGGCTGCTATTCTCTATAATATACACAGTGACTGCTATTCTCTATAATATACACAGCAAATGCTATTCTCTATAACATACACAGTGACTGCTATTCTCTATAATATACACAGGGGCTGCTATTCTCTATAATATACACAGGGGCTGCTATTCTCTATAATATACACAGGGGCTGCTATTCTCTATAATATACACAGGGACTGCTATTCTCTATAACATACACAGGGACTGCTATTCACTATAATATACACAGGGGCTGCTATTCTCTATAATATACACAGGGGCTGCTATTCTCTATAATATACACAGGGGCTGCTAATCTCTATAATATACACAGAGACTGCTATTCTCTATAATATACACAGTGACTGCTATTCTCTATAATATACACAGGGACTGCTATTCTCTATAATATACACAGGGGCTGCAATTCTCTATAATATACACAGTGACTGCTATTCTCTGTAATATACACAGGGGCTGCTATTCTCTATAATATACACAGGGACTGCTATTCTCTAAAATATACACAGTGACTGCTGTTCTCTATAATATACTCAGGGACTGCTATTCTCTATAATATACACAGGGGCTGCTATTCTCTATAATATACACAGGGACTGCTATTCTCTATAATATACACAGGCACTGCTATTCTCTATAATATACACAGGGACTGCTATACTCTATAATATACACAGGCACTGCTATTCTCTATAATATACACAGGGACTGGTATTCTCTATATTATACACAGGGACTGCTATTCTCTATAATATACACAGGCACTGCTATTCTCTATAATATACACAGGGACTGCTATTCTCTATAATATACACAGGGGCTGCTATTCTCTATAATATACACAGGGACTGCTATTCTCTATAATATACACAGTGGCTGCTATTCTCTATCATATACACAGGGACTGCTATTCTCTATAATATACACAGGGACTGCTATTCTCTATCATATACACAGGGACTGCTATTCTCTATAATATACACAGGGACTGCTATTCTCTATAATATACACAGGGACTGCTATTCTCTATAATATACACAGGGGCTGCTATTCTCTGTAATATACACAGGGGCTGCTATTATCTATAATATACACAGGGGCTGTTATCCTCTATAATATACACAGGGACTGCTATTCAATATAATATACACAGCAAATGCTATTCTCTATAATATACACAGTGACTGCTATTCTCAATAATATACACAGGGTCTGCTATTCTCTATAATATACACAGGGACAGCTATTCTCTATAATATACACAGGCACTGCTATTCTCTATAATATACAGGGGCTGCTATTCTCTTTAATATACACAGGGGCTGCTATTATCTATAATATACACAGGGGCTGTTATCCTCTATAATATACACAGGGACTGCTATTCTCTATAATATACACAGCAAATGCTATTCTCTATAATATACACAGTGACTGCTATTCTCTATAATATACACAGGGGCTGCTATTCTCTATAATATACACAGTGACTGCTATTCTCTACAATATACACAGCAAATGCTATTCTCTATAACATACACAGTGACTGCTATTCTCTATAATATACACACGAACTGCTATTCTCTATAATATACACAGGGACTGCTATTCTCTATAATATACACAGGGGCTGCTATTCTCTATAATATACACAGGGACTGCTATTCTCTATAATATACTTAGGCACTGCTATTCTCTATAATATACACAGGGACTGCTATTCTCTATAATATACACAGGGACTGCTATTCTCTATAATATACACAGGGACTGCTATTCTCTATAATATACACAGGGGCTGCTATTCTCTATAATATACACAGGGGCTGCTATTCTCTATAATATACACAGTGACTGCTATTCTCTATAATATACACAGTGACTGCTATTCTCTATAATATACACAGGGACTGTCATTCTCTATAATATACACAGAGGCTGCTATTCTCTATAATATACACAGGGAATGCTATTCTCTATAATATACACAGGGACTGCTATTCTCTATAATATACACCGTGACTGCTATTCTCTATAATATACACACGAACTGCTATTCTCTATAATATACACTGGGGCTGCTAATCTCTATAATATACACAGGGACTGCTATTCTCTATAATATACACAGGGACTGCTATTCTCTATAATATACACAGGGACTGCTATTCTCTCTAATAGACACAGGGACTGCTATTCTCTATAATATACACAGGGACTGGTATTCTCTATAATATACACAGGGACTGCTATTCTCTATAATATACACAGGGACTGCTATTCTCTATAATATACACAGGGGCTGCTAATCTCTATAATATACACAGAGACTGCTATTCTCTATAATATACACAGTGACTGCTATTCTCTATAATATACACAGGGACTGCTATTCTCTATAATATACACAGGGGCTGCAATTCTCTATAATATACACAGTGACTGCTATTCTCTGTAATATACACAGGGGCTGCTATTCTCTATAATATACACAGGGACTGCAATTCTCTAAAATATACACAGTGACTTCTGTTCTCTATAATATACTCAGGGACTGCTATTCTCTATAATATACACAGGGGCTGCTATTCTCTATAATATACACAGGGACTGCTATTCTCTATAATATACACAGGCACTGCTATTCTCTATAATATACACAGGGACTGCTATACTCTATAATATACACAGGCACTGCTATTCTCTATAATATACACAGGGACTGGTATTCTCTATATTATACACAGGGACTGCTATTCTCTATAATATACACAGGCACTGCTATTCTCTATAATATACACAGGGACTGCTATTCTCTATAATATACACAGGGGCTGTCATTCTCTATAATATACACAGGGGCTGCTATTCTCTATAATATACACAGGGACTGCTATTCTCTATAATATACACAGTGACTGCTATTCTCTATAATATACACAGGGACTGCTATTCTCTATAATATACACAGGGGCTGCTATTCTCTATAATATACACAGGGACTGTCATTCTCTATAATATACACAGGGGCTGCTATTCTCTATAATATACACAGGGGCTGCTATTCTCTATAATATACACAGTGACTGCTATTCTCTATAATATACACAGTGACTGCTATTCTCTATAATATACACAGGGACTGTCATTCTCTATAATATACACAGAGGCTGCTATTCTCTATAATATACACAGGGAATGCTATTCTCTATAATATACACAGGGACTGCTATTCTCTATAATATACACAGTGACTGCTATTCTCTATAATATACACACGAACTGCTATTCTCTATAATATACACTGGGGCTGCTAATCTCTATAATATACACAGGGACTGCTATTCTCTATAATATACACAGGGACTGCTATTCTCTATAATATACACAGGGACTGCAAATCTCTATAATATACACAGGGACTGCTATTCTCCAAAATATACACAGGGACTGCTATTTTCTATAATATACACAGGGACTGCTATTCTCTATAATATACACAGGGACTGCTATTCTCTATAATATACACAGGGACTGGTATTCTCTATAATATACACAGGGACTGCTATTCTCTATAATATAGACAGGGACTGCTATTCTCTATAATATACACAGTGACTGCTATTCTCTATAATACACACACGAACTGCTATTCTCTATAATATACACAGGGACTGCTATTCTCTATAATATACACAGGGGCTGCTATTCTCTATAATATACACAGGGACTGCTATTCTCTATAATATACACAGGGACTGCTATTCTCTATCATATACGCAGGGACTGCTATTCTCTATAATATACACAGGGATTGCTATTCTCTATAATATACACAGGGTCTGCTATTCTCTATAATATACACTGGGACTGGTATTCTCTATCATATACACAGGGACTGCTATTCTCTATAATATACACAGGGACTGCTATTCTCTATCATATACACAGGGACTGCTATTCTCTATAATATACACAGGGACTGCTATTCTCTATAATATACACAGGGACTGCTATTCTCTATAATATACACAGGGACTGCTATTCTCTATAATACACACAGGGACTGCTATTCTCTATAATATACACAGTGACTGCTATTCTCTATAATATACACAGGGACTGTTATTCTCTATAATATACACAGGGACTGCTATTCTCTATAATATACACAGGGGCTGCTATTCTCTATAATATACACAGGGACTGCTATTCTCTATAATATACACAGGGACTGCTATTCTCTATAATATACACAGGGGCTGGTATTCTCTATAATATACACAGGGACTGCTATTCTCTATAATATACACAGGGACTGCTATTCTCTATAATATACACAGGGACTGCTATTCTCTATAATATACACAGGGACTGCTATTCTCTATAATATACACAGGGGCTGCTTCTACTCTATCATATACACAGGGACTGCTATTCTCTATAATATACACAGGGACTGCTATTCTCTATCATATACACAGGGACTGCTATTCTCTATAATATACACAGGGACTGCTATTCTCTATAATATACACAGGGACTGCTATTCTCTATAATATACACAGGGACTGCTATTCTCTATAATATACACAGGGACTGCTATACTCTAGAATATACACAGGGTCTGCTATTCTCTATAATATACACAGGGACTGCTATTCTCTATAATATACACAGGCACTGCTATTCTCTATAATATACACAGGGGCTGCTATTCTCTGTAATATACACAGGGGCTGCTATTATCTATAATATACACAGGGGCTGTTATCCTCTATAATATACACAGGGACTGCTATTCTCTATAATATACACAGCAAATGCTATTCTCTATAATATACACAGTGACTGCTATTCTCTATAATATACACAGGGGCTGCTATTCTCTATAATATACACAGTGACTGCTATTCTCTATAATATACACAGCAAATGCTATTCTCTATAACATACACAGTGACTGCTATTCTCTATAATATACACAGGGGCTGCTATTCTCTATAATATACACAGGGGCTGCTATTCTCTATAATATACACAGGGGCTGCTATTCTCTATAATATACACAGGGACTGCTATTCTCTATAACATACACAGGGACTGCTATTCACTATAATATACACAGGGGCTGCTATTCTCTATAATATACACAGGGGCTGCTATTCTCTATAATATACACAGGGGCTGCTAATCTCTATAATATACACAGAGACTGCTATTCTCTATAATATACACAGTGACTGCTATTCTCTATAATATACACAGGGACTGCTATTCTCTATAATATACACAGGGGCTGCAATTCTCTATAATATACACAGTGACTGCTATTCTCTGTAATATACACAGGGGCTGCTATTCTCTATAATATACACAGGGACTGCTATTCTCTAAAATATACACAGTGACTGCTGTTCTCTATAATATACTCAGGGACTGCTATTCTCTATAATATACACAGGGGCTGCTATTCTCTATAATATACACAGGGACTGCTATTCTCTATAATATACACAGGCACTGCTATTCTCTATAATATACACAGGGACTGCTATACTCTATAATATACACAGGCACTGCTATTCTCTATAATATACACAGGGACTGGTATTCTCTATATTATACACAGGGACTGCTATTCTCTATAATATACACAGGCACTGCTATTCTCTATAATATACACAGGGACTGCTATTCTCTATAATATACACAGGGGCTGCTATTCTCTATAATATACACAGGGACTGCTATTCTCTATAATATACACAGTGGCTGCTATTCTCTATCATATACACAGGGACTGCTATTCTCTATAATATACACAGGGACTGCTATTCTCTATCATATACACAGGGACTGCTATTCTCTATAATATACACAGGGACTGCTATTCTCTATAATATACACAGGGACTGCTATTCTCTATAATATACACAGGGGCTGCTATTCTCTGTAATATACACAGGGGCTGCTATTATCTATAATATACACAGGGGCTGTTATCCTCTATAATATACACAGGGACTGCTATTCAATATAATATACACAGCAAATGCTATTCTCTATAATATACACAGTGACTGCTATTCTCAATAATATACACAGGGTCTGCTATTCTCTATAATATACACAGGGACAGCTATTCTCTATAATATACACAGGCACTGCTATTCTCTATAATATACAGGGGCTGCTATTCTCTTTAATATACACAGGGGCTGCTATTATCTATAATATACACAGGGGCTGTTATCCTCTATAATATACACAGGGACTGCTATTCTCTATAATATACACAGCAAATGCTATTCTCTATAATATACACAGTGACTGCTATTCTCTATAATATACACAGGGGCTGCTATTCTCTATAATATACACAGTGACTGCTATTCTCTACAATATACACAGCAAATGCTATTCTCTATAACATACACAGTGACTGCTATTCTCTATAATATACACACGAACTGCTATTCTCTATAATATACACAGGGACTGCTATTCTCTATAATATACACAGGGGCTGCTATTCTCTATAATATACACAGGGACTGCTATTCTCTATAATATACTTAGGCACTGCTATTCTCTATAATATACACAGGGACTGCTATTCTCTATAATATACACAGGGACTGCTATTCTCTATAATATACACAGGGACTGCTATTCTCTATAATATACACAGGGGCTGCTATTCTCTATAATATACACAGGGGCTGCTATTCTCTATAATATACACAGTGACTGCTATTCTCTATAATATACACAGTGACTGCTATTCTCTATAATATACACAGGGACTGTCATTCTCTATAATATACACAGAGGCTGCTATTCTCTATAATATACACAGGGAATGCTATTCTCTATAATATACACAGGGACTGCTATTCTCTATAATATACACCGTGACTGCTATTCTCTATAATATACACACGAACTGCTATTCTCTATAATATACACTGGGGCTGCTAATCTCTATAATATACACAGGGACTGCTATTCTCTATAATATACACAGGGACTGCTATTCTCTATAATATACACAGGGACTGCTATTCTCTCTAATAGACACAGGGACTGCTATTCTCTATAATATACACAGGGACTGGTATTCTCTATAATATACACAGGGACTGCTATTCTCTATAATATACACAGGGACTGCTATTCTCTATAATATACACAGGGGCTGCTAATCTCTATAATATACACAGAGACTGCTATTCTCTATAATATACACAGTGACTGCTATTCTCTATAATATACACAGGGACTGCTATTCTCTATAATATACACAGGGGCTGCAATTCTCTATAATATACACAGTGACTGCTATTCTCTGTAATATACACAGGGGCTGCTATTCTCTATAATATACACAGGGACTGCAATTCTCTAAAATATACACAGTGACTTCTGTTCTCTATAATATACTCAGGGACTGCTATTCTCTATAATATACACAGGGGCTGCTATTCTCTATAATATACACAGGGACTGCTATTCTCTATAATATACACAGGCACTGCTATTCTCTATAATATACACAGGGACTGCTATACTCTATAATATACACAGGCACTGCTATTCTCTATAATATACACAGGGACTGGTATTCTCTATATTATACACAGGGACTGCTATTCTCTATAATATACACAGGCACTGCTATTCTCTATAATATACACAGGGACTGCTATTCTCTATAATATACACAGGGGCTGTCATTCTCTATAATATACACAGGGGCTGCTATTCTCTATAATATACACAGGGACTGCTATTCTCTATAATATACACAGTGACTGCTATTCTCTATAATATACACAGGGACTGCTATTCTCTATAATATACACAGGGGCTGCTATTCTCTATAATATACACAGGGACTGTCATTCTCTATAATATACACAGGGGCTGCTATTCTCTATAATATACACAGGGGCTGCTATTCTCTATAATATACACAGTGACTGCTATTCTCTATAATATACACAGTGACTGCTATTCTCTATAATATACACAGGGGCTGTCATTCTCTATAATATACACAGAGGCTGCTATTCTCTATAATATACACAGGGAATGCTATTCTCTATAATATACACAGGGACTGCTATTCTCTATAATATACACAGTGACTGCTATTCTCTATAATATACACACGAACTGCTATTCTCTATAATATACACTGGGGCTGCTAATCTCTATAATATACACAGGGACTGCTATTCTCTATAATATACACAGGGACTGCTATTCTCTATAATATACACAGGGACTGCAAATCTCTATAATATACACAGGGACTGCTATTCTCCAAAATATACACAGGGACTGCTATTTTCTATAATATACACAGGGACTGCTATTCTCTATAATATACACAGGGACTGCTATTCTCTATAATATACACAGGGACTGGTATTCTCTATAATATACACAGGGACTGCTATTCTCTATAATATAGACAGGGACTGCTATTCTCTATAATATACACAGTGACTGCTATTCTCTATAATACACACACGAACTGCTATTCTCTATAATATACACAGGGACTGCTATTCTCTATAATATACACAGGGGCTGCTATTCTCTATAATATACACAGGGACTGCTATTCTCTATAATATACACAGGGACTGCTATTCTCTATCATATACGCAGGGACTGCTATTCTCTATAATATACACAGGGATTGCTATTCTCTATAATATACACAGGGTCTGCTATTCTCTATAATATACACTGGGACTGGTATTCTCTATCATATACACAGGGACTGCTATTCTCTATAATATACACAGGGACTGCTATTCTCTATCATATACACAGGGACTGCTATTCTCTATAATATACACAGGGACTGCTATTCTCTATAATATACACAGGGACTGCTATTCTCTATAATATACACAGGGACTGCTATTCTCTATAATACACACAGGGACTGCTATTCTCTATAATATACACAGTGACTGCTATTCTCTATAATATACACAGGGACTGTTATTCTCTATAATATACACAGGGACTGCTATTCTCTATAATATACACAGGGGCTGCTATTCTCTATAATATACACAGGGACTGCTATTCTCTATAATATACACAGGGACTGCTATTCTCTATAATATACACAGGGGCTGGTATTCTCTATAATATACACAGGGACTGCTATTCTCTATAATATACACAGGGACTGCTATTCTCTATAATATACACAGGGACTGCTATTCTCTATAATATACACAGGGACTGCTATTCTCTATAATATACACAGGGGCTGCTTCTACTCTATCATATACACAGGGACTGCTATTCTCTATAATATACACAGGGACTGCTATTCTCTATCATATACACAGGGACTGCTATTCTCTATAATATACACAGGGACTGCTATTCTCTATAATATACACAGGGACTGCTATTCTCTATAATATACACAGGGACTGCTATTCTCTATAATATACACAGGGACTGCTATACTCTAGAATATACACAGGGTCTGCTATTCTCTATAATATACACAGGGACTGCTATTCTCTATAATATACACAGGCACTGCTATTCTCTATAATATACACAGGGGCTGCTATTCTCTGTAATATACACAGGGGCTGCTATTATCTATAATATACACAGGGGCTGTTATCCTCTATAATATACACAGGGACTGCTATTCTCTATAATATACACAGCAAATGCTATTCTCTATAATATACACAGTGACTGCTATTCTCTATAATATACACAGGGGCTGCTATTCTCTATAATATACACAGTGACTGCTATTCTCTATAATATACACAGCAAATGCTATTCTCTATAACATACACAGTGACTGCTATTCTCTATAATATACACAGGGGCTGCTATTCTCTATAATATACACAGGGGCTGCTATTCTCTATAATATACACAGGGGCTGCTATTCTCTATAATATACACAGGGACTGCTATTCTCTATAACATACACAGGGACTGCTATTCACTATAATATACACAGGGGCTGCTATTCTCTATAATATACACAGGGGCTGCTATTCTCTATAATATACACAGGGGCTGCTAATCTCTATAATATACACAGAGACTGCTATTCTCTATAATATACACAGTGACTGCTATTCTCTATAATATACACAGGGACTGCTATTCTCTATAATATACACAGGGGCTGCAATTCTCTATAATATACACAGTGACTGCTATTCTCTGTAATATACACAGGGGCTGCTATTCTCTATAATATACACAGGGACTGCTATTCTCTAAAATATACACAGTGACTGCTGTTCTCTATAATATACTCAGGGACTGCTATTCTCTATAATATACACAGGGGCTGCTATTCTCTATAATATACACAGGGACTGCTATTCTCTATAATATACACAGGCACTGCTATTCTCTATAATATACACAGGGACTGCTATACTCTATAATATACACAGGCACTGCTATTCTCTATAATATACACAGGGACTGGTATTCTCTATATTATACACAGGGACTGCTATTCTCTATAATATACACAGGCACTGCTATTCTCTATAATATACACAGGGACTGCTATTCTCTATAATATACACAGGGGCTGCTATTCTCTATAATATACACAGGGACTGCTATTCTCTATAATATACACAGTGGCTGCTATTCTCTATCATATACACAGGGACTGCTATTCTCTATAATATACACAGGGACTGCTATTCTCTATCATATACACAGGGACTGCTATTCTCTATAATATACACAGGGACTGCTATTCTCTATAATATACACAGGGACTGCTATTCTCTATAATATACACAGGGGCTGCTATTCTCTGTAATATACACAGGGGCTGCTATTATCTATAATATACACAGGGGCTGTTATCCTCTATAATATACACAGGGACTGCTATTCAATATAATATACACAGCAAATGCTATTCTCTATAATATACACAGTGACTGCTATTCTCAATAATATACACAGGGTCTGCTATTCTCTATAATATACACAGGGACAGCTATTCTCTATAATATACACAGGCACTGCTATTCTCTATAATATACAGGGGCTGCTATTCTCTTTAATATACACAGGGGCTGCTATTATCTATAATATACACAGGGGCTGTTATCCTCTATAATATACACAGGGACTGCTATTCTCTATAATATACACAGCAAATGCTATTCTCTATAATATACACAGTGACTGCTATTCTCTATAATATACACAGGGGCTGCTATTCTCTATAATATACACAGTGACTGCTATTCTCTACAATATACACAGCAAATGCTATTCTCTATAACATACACAGTGACTGCTATTCTCTATAATATACACACGAACTGCTATTCTCTATAATATACACAGGGACTGCTATTCTCTATAATATACACAGGGGCTGCTATTCTCTATAATATACACAGGGACTGCTATTCTCTATAATATACTTAGGCACTGCTATTCTCTATAATATACACAGGGACTGCTATTCTCTATAATATACACAGGGACTGCTATTCTCTATAATATACACAGGGACTGCTATTCTCTATAATATACACAGGGACTGCTATTCTCTATAATATACACAGGGACTGCTATTCTCTATAATATACACAGGGACTGCTATTCTCTATAATATACACAGTGACTGCTATTCTCTATAATATACACAGGGACTGCTATTCTCTATAATATACACAGGGGCTGCTATTCTCTATAATACACACAGGGACTGCTATTCTCTATAATATACACAGTGACTGCTATTCTCTATAATATACACAGGGACTGTTATTCTCTATAATATACACAGGGACTGCTATTCTCTATAATATACACAGGGGCTGCTATTCTCTATAATATACACAGGGACTGCTATTCTCTATAATATACACAGGGACTGCTATTCTCTATAATATACACAGGGGCTGGTATTCTCTATAATATACACAGGGACTGCTATTCTCTATAATATACACAGGGACTGCTATTCTCTATAATATACACAGGGACTGCTATTCTCTATAATATACACAGGGACTGCTATTCTCTATAATATACACAGGGGCTGCTTCTACTCTATCATATACACAGGGACTGCTATTCTCTATAATATACACAGGGACTGCTATTCTCTATCATATACACAGGGACTGCTATTCTCTATAATATACACAGGGACTGCTATTCTCTATAATATACACAGGGACTGCTATTCTCTCTAATATACACAGGGACTGGTATTCTCTATAATATACACAGGGACTGCTATACTCTAGAATATACACAGGGTCTGCTATTCTCTATAATATACACAGGGACTGCTATTCTCTATAATATACACAGGCACTGCTATTCTCTATAATATACACAGGGGCTGCTATTCTCTGTAATATACACAGGGGCTGCTATTATCTATAATATACACAGGGGCTGTTATCCTCTATAATATACACAGGGGCTGTTATCCTCTATAATATACACAGGGACTGCTATTCTCTATAATATACACAGCAAATGCTATTCTCTATAATATACACAGTGACTGCTATTCTCTATAATATACACAGGGGCTGCTATTCTCTATAATATACACAGTGACTGCTATTCTCTATAATATACACAGCAAATGCTATTCTCTATAACATACACAGTGACTGCTATTCTCTATAATATACACAGGGGCTGCTATTCTCTATAATATACACAGGGGCTGCTATTCTCTATAATATACACAGGGACTGCTATTCTCTATAATATACACAGGGGCTGCTATTCTCTATAATATACACAGGGGCTGCTATTCTCTATAATATACACAGGGGCTGCTAATCTCTATAATATACACAGAGACTGCTATTCTCTATAATATACACAGTGACTGCTATTCTCTATAATATACACAGGGACTGCTATTCTCTATAATATACACAGGGGCTGCAATTCTCTATAATATACACAGTGACTGCTATTCTCTGTAATATACACAGGGGCTGCTATTCTCTATAATATACACAGGGACTGCTATTCTCTAAAATATACACAGTGACTGCTGTTCTCTATAATATACTCAGGGACTGCTATTCTCTATAATATACACAGGGGCTGCTATTCTCTATAATATACACAGGGACTGCTATTCTCTATAATATACACAGGCACTGCTATTCTCTATAATATACACAGGGACTGCTATACTCTATAATATACACAGGCACTGCTATTCTCTATAATATACACAGGGACTGGTATTCTCTATATTATACACAGGGACTGCTATTCTCTATAATATACACAGGCACTGCTATTCTCTATAATATACACAGGGACTGCTATTCTCTATAATATACACAGGGGCTGTCATTCTCTATAATATACACAGGGGCTGCTATTCTCTATAATATACACAGGGACTGCTATTCTCTATAATATACACAGTGACTGCTATTCTCTATAATATACACAGGGACTGCTATTCTCTATAATATACACAGGGGCTGCTATTCTCTATAATATACACAGGGACTGTCATTCTCTATAATATACACAGGGGCTGCTATTCTCTATAATATACACAGGGGCTGCTATTCTCTATAATATACACAGTGACTGCTATTCTCTATAATATACACAGTGACTGCTATTCTCTATAATATACACAGGGACTGTCATTCTCTATAATATACACAGAGGCTGCTATTCTCTATAATATACACAGGGAATGCTATTCTCTATAATATACACAGGGACTGCTATTCTCTATAATATACACAGTGACTGCTATTCTCTATAATATACACACGAACTGCTATTCTCTATAATATACACTGGGGCTGCTAATCTCTATAATATACACAGGGACTGCTATTCTCTATAATATACACAGGGACTGCTATTCTCTATAATATACACAGGGACTGCTATTCTCTCTAATAGACACAGGGACTGCTATTCTCTATAATATACACAGGGACTGGTATTCTCTATAATATACACAGGGACTGCTATTCTCTATAATATACACAGGGACTGCTATTCTCTATAATATACACAGGGGCTGCTAATCTCTATAATATACACAGAGACTGCTATTCTCTATAATATACACAGTGACTGCTATTCTCTATAATATACACAGGGACTGCTATTCTCTATAATATACACAGGGGCTGCAATTCTCTATAATATACACAGTGACTGCTATTCTCTGTAATATACACAGGGGCTGCTATTCTCTATAATATACACAGGGACTGCTATTCTCTAAAATATACACAGTGACTTCTGTTCTCTATAATATACTCAGGGACTGCTATTCTCTATAATATACACAGGGGCTGCTATTCTCTATAATATACACAGGGACTGCTATTCTCTATAATATACACAGGCACTGCTATTCTCTATAATATACACAGGGACTGCTATACTCTATAATATACACAGGCACTGCTATTCTCTATAATATACACAGGGACTGGTATCCTCTATATTATACACAGGGACTGCTATTCTCTATAATATACACAGGCACTGCTATTCTCTATAATATACACAGGGACTGCTATTCTCTATAATATACACAGGGGCTGTCATTCTCTATAATATACACAGGGGCTGCTATTCTCTATAATATACACAGGGACTGCTATTCTCTATAATATACACAGTGACTGCTATTCTCTATAATATACACAGGGACTGCTATTCTCTATAATATACACAGGGGCTGCTATTCTCTATAATATACACAGGGACTGTCATTCTCTATAATATACACAGGGGCTGCTATTCTCTATAATATACACAGGGGCTGCTATTCTCTATAATATACACAGTGACTGCTATTCTCTATAATATACACAGTGACTGCTATTCTCTATAATATACACAGGGACTGTCATTCTCTATAATATACACAGAGGCTGCTATTCTCTATAATATACACAGGGAATGCTATTCTCTATAATATACACAGGGACTGCTATTCTCTATAATATACACAGTGACTGCTATTCTCTATAATATACACACGAACTGCTATTCTCTATAATATACACTGGGGCTGCTAATCTCTATAATATACACAGGGACTGCTATTCTCTATAATATACACAGGGACTGCTATTCTCTATAATATACACAGGGACTGCAAATCTCTATAATATACACAGGGACTGCTATTCTCCAAAATATACACAGGGACTGCTATTCTCTATAATATGCACAGGGACTGCTATTCTCTATAATATACACAGGGACTGCTATTCTCTATAATATACACAGGGACTGGTATTCTCTATAATATACACAGGGACTGCTATTCTCTATAATATAGACAGGGACTGCTATTCTCTATAATATACACAGTGACTGCTATTCTCTATAATATACACACGAACTGCTATTCTCTATAATATACACAGGGACTGCTATTCTCTATAATATACACAGGGGCTGCTATTCTCTATAATATACACAGGGACTGCTATTCTCTATAATATACACAGGGACTGCTATTCTCTATCATATACGCAGGGACTGCTATTCTCTATAATATACACAGGGACTGCTATTCTCTATAATATACACAGGGTCTGCTATTCTCTATAATATACACTGGGACTGGTATTCTCTATCATATACACAGGGACTGCTATTCTCTATAATATACACAGGGACTGCTATTCTCTATCATATACACAGGGACTGCTATTCTCTATAATATACACAGGGACTGCTATTCTCTATAATATACACAGGGACTGCTATTCTCTATAATATACACAGGGACTGCTATTCTCTATAATACACACAGGGACTGCTATTCTCTATAATATACACAGTGACTGCTATTCTCTATAATATACACAGGGACTGTTATTCTCTATAATATACACAGGGACTGCTATTCTCTATAATATACACAGGGGCTGCTATTCTCTATAATATACACAGGGACTGCTATTCTCTATAATATACACAGGGACTGCTATTCTCTATAATATACACAGGGGCTGGTATTCTCTATAATATACACAGGGACTGCTATTCTCTATAATATACACAGGGACTGCTATTCTCTATAATATACACAGGGACTGCTATTCTCTATAATATACACAGGGACTGCTATTCTCTATAATATACACAGGGGCTGCTTCTACTCTATCATATACACAGGGACTGCTATTCTCTATAATATACACAGGGACTGCTATTCTCTATCATATACACAGGGACTGCTATTCTCTATAATATACACAGGGACTGCTATTCTCTATAATATACACAGGGACTGCTATTCTCTATAATATACACAGGTACTGCTATTCTCTATAATATACACAGGGACTGCTATACTCTAGAATATACACAGGGTCTGCTATTCTCTATAATATACACAGGGACTGCTATTCTCTATAATATACACAGGCACTGCTATTCTCTATAATATACACAGGGGCTGCTATTCTCTGTAATATACACAGGGGCTGCTATTATCTATAATATACACAGGGGCTGTTATCCTCTATAATATACACAAGGACTGCTATTCTCTATAATATACACAGCAAATGCTATTCTCTATAATATACACAGTGACTGCTATTCTCTATAATATACACAGGGGCTGCTATTCTCTATAATATACACAGTGACTGCTATTCTCTATAATATACACAGCAAATGCTATTCTCTATAACATACACAGTGACTGCTATTCTCTATAATATACACAGGGGCTGCTATTCTCTATAATATACACAGGGGCTGCTATTCTCTATAATATACACAGGGGCTGCTATTCTCTATAATATACACAGGGACTGCTATTCTCTATAACATACACAGGGACTGCTATTCACTATAATATACACAGGGGCTGCTATTCTCTATAATATACACAGGGGCTGCTATTCTCTATAATATACACAGGGGCTGCTAATCTCTATAATATACACAGAGACTGCTATTCTCTATAATATACACAGTGACTGCTATTCTCTATAATATACACAGGGACTGCTATTCTCTATAATATACACAGGGGCTGCAATTCTCTATAATATACACAGTGACTGCTAATCTCTGTAATATACACAGGGGCTGCTATTCTCTATAATATACACAGGGACTGCTATTCTCTAAAATATACACAGTGACTGCTGTTCTCTATAATATACTCAGGGACTGCTATTCTCTATAATATACACAGGGGCTGCTATTCTCTATAATATACACAGGGACTGCTATTCTCTATAATATACACAGGCACTGCTATTCTCTATAATATACACAGGGACTGCTATACTCTATAATATACACAGGCACTGCTATTCTCTATAATATACACAGGGACTGGTATTCTCTATATTATACACAGGGACTGCTATTCTCTATAATATACACAGGCACTGCTATTCTCTATAATATACACAGGGACTGCTATTCTCTATAATATACACAGGGGCTGCTATTCTCTATAATATACACAGGGACTGCTATTCTCTATAATATACACAGTGGCTGCTATTCTCTATCATATACACAGGGACTGCTATTCTCTATAATATACACAGGGACTGCTATTCTCTATCATATACACAGGGACTGCTATTCTCTATAATATACACAGGGACTGCTATTCTCTATAATATACACAGGGACTGCTATTCTCTATAATATACACAGGGGCTGCTATTCTCTGTAATATACACAGGGGCTGCTATTATCTATAATATACACAGGGGCTGTTATCCTCTATAATATACACAGGGACTGCTATTCAATATAATATACACAGCAAATGCTATTCTCTATAATATACACAGTGACTGCTATTCTCAATAATATACACAGGGTCTGCTATTCTCTATAATATACACAGGGACAGCTATTCTCTATAATATACACAGGCACTGCTATTCTCTATAATATACAGGGGCTGCTATTCTCTTTAATATACACAGGGGCTGCTATTATCTATAATATACACAGGGGCTGTTATCCTCTATAATATACACAGGGACTGCTATTCTCTATAATATACACAGCAAATGCTATTCTCTATAATATACACAGTGACTGCTATTCTCTATAATATACACAGGGGCTGCTATTCTCTATAATATACACAGTGACTGCTATTCTCTACAATATACAAAGCAAATGCTATTCTCTATAACATACACAGTGACTGCTATTCTCTATAATATACACAGTGACTGCTATTCTCTGTAATATACACAGGGGCTGCTATTCTCTATAATATACACAGGGACTGCTATTCTCTAAAATATACACAGTGACTGCTGTTCTCTATAATATACTCAGGGACTGCTATTCTCTATAATATACACAGGGGCTGCTATTCTCTATAATATACACAGGGACTGCTATTCTCTATAATATACACAGGCACTGCTATTCTCTATAATATACACAGGGACTGCTATACTCTATAATATACACAGGCACTGCTATTCTCTATAATATACACAGGGACTGCTATTCTCTATAATATACACAGGGACTGCTATTCTCTATAATATACACAGGCACTGCTATTCTCTATAATATACACAGGGACTGCTATTCTCTATAATATACACAGGGGCTGCTATTCTCTATAATATACACAGGGACTGCTATTCTCTATAATATACACAGTGGCTGCTATTCTCTATCATATACACAGGGACTGCTATTCTCTATAATATACACAGGGACTGCTATTCTCTATCATATACACAGGGACTGCTATTCTCTATAATATACACAGGGACTGCTATTCTCTATAATATACACATGGACTGCTATTCTCTATAATATACACAGGGACTGCTATTCTCTATAATATACACAGGGACTGCTATACTCTATAATATACACAAGGTCTGCTATTCTCTATAATATACACAGGGACTGCTATTCTCTATAATATACACCGGCACTGCTATTCTCTATAATATACACAGGGACTGCTATTCTCTATAATATACACAGGGACTGCTATTCTCTATAATATACACAGGGACTGCTATTCTCGATAATATACACAGGGGCTGCTATTCTCTATAATATACACAGGGACTGTCATTCTCTATAATATACACAGGGGCTGCTATTCTCTATAATATACACAGGGGCTGCTATTCTCTATAATATACACAGTGACTGCTATTCTCTATAATATACACAGTGACTGCTATTCTCTATAATATACACAGGGACTGTCATTCTCTATAATATACACAGAGGCTGCTATTCTCTATAATATACACAGGGAATGCTATTCTCTATAATATACACAGGGACTGCTATTCTCTATAATATACACAGTGACTGCTATTCTCTATAATATACACACGAACTGCTATTCTCTATAATATACACTGGGGCTGCTAATCTCTATAATATACACAGGGACTGCTATTCTCTATAATATACACAGGGACTGCTATTCTCTATAATATACACAGGGACTGCAAATCTCTATAATATACACAGGGACTGCTATTCTCCAAAATATACACAGGGACTGCTATTCTCTATAATATGCACAGGGACTGCTATTCTCTATAATATACACAGGGACTGCTATTCTCTATAATATACACAGGGACTGGTATTCTCTATAATATACACAGGGACTGCTATTCTCTATAATATAGACAGGGACTGCTATTCTCTATAATATACACAGTGACTGCTATTCTCTATAATATACACACGAACTGCTATTCTCTATAATATACACAGGGACTGCTATTCTCTATAATATACACAGGGGCTGCTATTCTCTATAATATACACAGGGACTGCTATTCTCTATAATATACACAGGGACTGCTATTCTCTATCATATACGCAGGGACTGCTATTCTCTATAATATACACAGGGACTGCTATTCTCTATAATATACACAGGGTCTGCTATTCTCTATAATATACACTGGGACTGGTATTCTCTATCATATACACAGGGACTGCTATTCTCTATAATATACACAGGGACTGCTATTCTCTATCATATACACAGGGACTGCTATTCTCTATAATATACACAGGGACTGCTATTCTCTATAATATACACAGGGACTGCTATTCTCTATAATATACACAGGGACTGCTATTCTCTATAATACACACAGGGACTGCTATTCTCTATAATATACACAGTGACTGCTATTCTCTATAATATACACAGGGACTGTTATTCTCTATAATATACACAGGGACTGCTATTCTCTATAATATACACAGGGGCTGCTATTCTCTATAATATACACAGGGACTGCTATTCTCTATAATATACACAGGGACTGCTATTCTCTATAATATACACAGGGGCTGGTATTCTCTATAATATACACAGGGACTGCTATTCTCTATAATATACACAGGGACTGCTATTCTCTATAATATACACAGGGACTGCTATTCTCTATAATATACACAGGGACTGCTATTCTCTATAATATACACAGGGGCTGCTTCTACTCTATCATATACACAGGGACTGCTATTCTCTATAATATACACAGGGACTGCTATTCTCTATCATATACACAGGGACTGCTATTCTCTATAATATACACAGGGACTGCTATTCTCTATAATATACACAGGGACTGCTATTCTCTATAATATACACAGGTACTGCTATTCTCTATAATATACACAGGGACTGCTATACTCTAGAATATACACAGGGTCTGCTATTCTCTATAATATACACAGGGACTGCTATTCTCTATAATATACACAGGCACTGCTATTCTCTATAATATACACAGGGGCTGCTATTCTCTGTAATATACACAGGGGCTGCTATTATCTATAATATACACAGGGGCTGTTATCCTCTATAATATACACAAGGACTGCTATTCTCTATAATATACACAGCAAATGCTATTCTCTATAATATACACAGTGACTGCTATTCTCTATAATATACACAGGGGCTGCTATTCTCTATAATATACACAGTGACTGCTATTCTCTATAATATACACAGCAAATGCTATTCTCTATAACATACACAGTGACTGCTATTCTCTATAATATACACAGGGGCTGCTATTCTCTATAATATACACAGGGGCTGCTATTCTCTATAATATACACAGGGGCTGCTATTCTCTATAATATACACAGGGACTGCTATTCTCTATAACATACACAGGGACTGCTATTCACTATAATATACACAGGGGCTGCTATTCTCTATAATATACACAGGGGCTGCTATTCTCTATAATATACACAGGGGCTGCTAATCTCTATAATATACACAGAGACTGCTATTCTCTATAATATACACAGTGACTGCTATTCTCTATAATATACACAGGGACTGCTATTCTCTATAATATACACAGGGGCTGCAATTCTCTATAATATACACAGTGACTGCTAATCTCTGTAATATACACAGGGGCTGCTATTCTCTATAATATACACAGGGACTGCTATTCTCTAAAATATACACAGTGACTGCTGTTCTCTATAATATACTCAGGGACTGCTATTCTCTATAATATACACAGGGGCTGCTATTCTCTATAATATACACAGGGACTGCTATTCTCTATAATATACACAGGCACTGCTATTCTCTATAATATACACAGGGACTGCTATACTCTATAATATACACAGGCACTGCTATTCTCTATAATATACACAGGGACTGGTATTCTCTATATTATACACAGGGACTGCTATTCTCTATAATATACACAGGCACTGCTATTCTCTATAATATACACAGGGACTGCTATTCTCTATAATATACACAGGGGCTGCTATTCTCTATAATATACACAGGGACTGCTATTCTCTATAATATACACAGTGGCTGCTATTCTCTATCATATACACAGGGACTGCTATTCTCTATAATATACACAGGGACTGCTATTCTCTATCATATACACAGGGACTGCTATTCTCTATAATATACACAGGGACTGCTATTCTCTATAATATACACAGGGACTGCTATTCTCTATAATATACACAGGGGCTGCTATTCTCTGTAATATACACAGGGGCTGCTATTATCTATAATATACACAGGGGCTGTTATCCTCTATAATATACACAGGGACTGCTATTCAATATAATATACACAGCAAATGCTATTCTCTATAATATACACAGTGACTGCTATTCTCAATAATATACACAGGGTCTGCTATTCTCTATAATATACACAGGGACAGCTATTCTCTATAATATACACAGGCACTGCTATTCTCTATAATATACAGGGGCTGCTATTCTCTTTAATATACACAGGGGCTGCTATTATCTATAATATACACAGGGGCTGTTATCCTCTATAATATACACAGGGACTGCTATTCTCTATAATATACACAGCAAATGCTATTCTCTATAATATACACAGTGACTGCTATTCTCTATAATATACACAGGGGCTGCTATTCTCTATAATATACACAGTGACTGCTATTCTCTACAATATACACAGCAAATGCTATTCTCTATAACATACACAGTGACTGCTATTCTCTATAATATACACAGTGACTGCTATTCTCTGTAATATACACAGGGGCTGCTATTCTCTATAATATACACAGGGACTGCTATTCTCTAAAATATACACAGTGACTGCTGTTCTCTATAATATACTCAGGGACTGCTATTCTCTATAATATACACAGGGGCTGCTATTCTCTATAATATACACAGGGACTGCTATTCTCTATAATATACACAGGCACTGCTATTCTCTATAATATACACAGGGACTGCTATACTCTATAATATACACAGGCACTGCTATTCTCTATAATATACACAGGGACTGCTATTCTCTATAATATACACAGGGACTGCTATTCTCTATAATATACACAGGCACTGCTATTCTCTATAATATACACAGGGACTGCTATTCTCTATAATATACACAGGGGCTGCTATTCTCTATAATATACACAGGGACTGCTATTCTCTATAATATACACAGTGGCTGCTATTCTCTATCATATACACAGGGACTGCTATTCTCTATAATATACACAGGGACTGCTATTCTCTATCATATACACAGGGACTGCTATTCTCTATAATATACACAGGGACTGCTATTCTCTATAATATACACATGGACTGCTATTCTCTATAATATACACAGGGACTGCTATTCTCTATAATATACACAGGGACTGCTATACTCTATAATATACACAAGGTCTGCTATTCTCTATAATATACACAGGGACTGCTATTCTCTATAATATACACCGGCACTGCTATTCTCTATAATATACACAGGGACTGCTATTCTCTATAATATACACAGGGACTGCTATTCTCTATAATATACACAGGGACTGCTATTCTCGATAATATACACAGGCACTGCTATTCTCTATAATATACACAGGGGCTGCTATTCTCTGTAATATACACAGGGGCTGCTATTATCTATAATATACACAGGGGCTGTTATCCTCTATAATATACACAGGGACTGCTATTCAATATAATATACAAAGCAAATGCTATTCTCTATAATATACACAGTGACTGCTATTCTCTATAATATACACAGGGTCTGCTATTCTCTATAATATACACAGGGACTGCTATTCTCTATAATATACACAGGCACTGCTATTCTCTATAATATACAGGGGCTGCTATTCTCTGTAATATACACAGGGGCTGCTATTATCTATAATATACACAGGGGCTGTTATCTTCTATAATATACACAGGGACTGCTATTCTCTATAATATACACAGCAAATGCTATTCTCTATAATATACACAGTGACTGCTATTCTCTATAATATACACAGGGGCTGCTATTCTCTATAATATACACAGTGACTGCTATTCTCTACAATATACACAGCAAATGCTATTCTCTATAACATACACAGTGACTGCTATTCTCTATAATATACACAGGGGCTGCTATTCTCTATAATATACACAGGGGCTGCTATTCTCTATAATATACACAGGGACTGCTATTCTCTATAACATACACAGGGACTGCTATTCTCAATAATATACACAGGGGCTGCTATTCTCTATAATATACACAGGGGCTGCTATTCTCTATAATATACACAGGGGCTGCTAATCTCTATCATATACACAGGGACTGCTATTCTCTATAATATACACAGGGACTGCTATTCTCTATAATATACGCAGGGACTGCTATTCTCTATAATATACACAGGGACTGCTATTCTCTATAATATACACAGGGACTGCTATTCTCTATAATATACACAGTGACTGCTATTCTCTATAATATACACAGGGACTGCTATTCTCTATAATATACACAGGGGCTGCTATTCTCTATAATATACACAGTGACTGCTATTCTCTGTAATATACACAGGGGCTGCTATTCTCTATAATATACTCAGGGACTGCTATTCTCTAAAATATACACAGTGACTGCTGTTCTCTATAATATACTCAGGGACTGCTATTCTCTATAATATACACAGGGGCTGCTATTCTCTATAATATACACAGGGACTGCTATTCTCTATAATATACACAGGCACTGCTATTCTCTATAATATACACAGGGACTGCTATACTCTATAATATACACAGGCACTGCTATTCTCTATAATATACACAGGGACTGCTATACTCTATAATATACACAGGCACTGCTATTCTCTATAATATACACAGGGACTGGTATTCTCTATAATATACACAGGGACTGCTATTCTCTATAATATACACAGGCACTGCTATTCTCTATAATATACACAGGGACTGCTATTCTCTATAATATACACAGGGGCTGCTATTCTCTATATTATACACAGGGACTGCTATTCTCTATAATATACACAGTGACTGCTGTTCTCTATAATATACTCAGGGACTGCTATTCTCTATAATATACACAGGGGCTGCTATTCTCTATAATATACACAGGGACTGCTATTCTCTATAATATACACAGGCACTGCTATTCTCTATAATATACACAGGGACTGCTATACTCTATAATATACACAGGCACTGCTATTCTCTATAATATACACAGGGACTGCTATTCTCTATAATATACACAGGGACTGCTATTCTCTATAATATACACAGGCACTGCTATTCTCTATAATATACACAGGGACTGCTATTCTCTATAATATACACAGGGGCTGCTATTCTCTATAATATACACAGGGACTGCTATTCTCTATAATATACACAGTGGCTGCTATTCTCTATCATATACACAGGGACTGCTATTCTCTATAATATACACAGGGACTGCTATTCTCTATCATATACACAGGGACTGCTATTCTCTATAATATACACAGGGACTGCTATTCTCTATAATATACACATGGACTGCTATTCTCTATAATATACACAGGGACTGCTATTCTCTATAATATACACAGGGACTGCTATACTCTATAATATACACAAGGTCTGCTATTCTCTATAATATACACAGGGACTGCTATTCTCTATAATATACACCGGCACTGCTATTCTCTATAATATACACAGGGACTGCTATTCTCTATAATATACACAGGGACTGCTATTCTCTATAATATACACAGGGACTGCTATTCTCGATAATATACACAGGCACTGCTATTCTCTATAATATACACAGGGGCTGCTATTCTCTGTAATATACACAGGGGCTGCTATTATCTATAATATACACAGGGGCTGTTATCCTCTATAATATACACAGGGACTGCTATTCAATATAATATACAAAGCAAATGCTATTCTCTATAATATACACAGTGACTGCTATTCTCTATAATATACACAGGGTCTGCTATTCTCTATAATATACACAGGGACTGCTATTCTCTATAATATACACAGGCACTGCTATTCTCTATAATATACAGGGGCTGCTATTCTCTGTAATATACACAGGGGCTGCTATTATCTATAATATACACAGGGGCTGTTATCTTCTATAATATACACAGGGACTGCTATTCTCTATAATATACACAGCAAATGCTATTCTCTATAATATACACAGTGACTGCTATTCTCTATAATATACACAGGGGCTGCTATTCTCTATAATATACACAGTGACTGCTATTCTCTACAATATACACAGCAAATGCTATTCTCTATAACATACACAGTGACTGCTATTCTCTATAATATACACAGGGGCTGCTATTCTCTATAATATACACAGGGGCTGCTATTCTCTATAATATACACAGGGACTGCTATTCTCTATAACATACACAGGGACTGCTATTCTCAATAATATACACAGGGGCTGCTATTCTCTATAATATACACAGGGGCTGCTATTCTCTATAATATACACAGGGGCTGCTAATCTCTATCATATACACAGGGACTGCTATTCTCTATAATATACACAGGGACTGCTATTCTCTATAATATACGCAGGGACTGCTATTCTCTATAATATACACAGGGACTGCTATTCTCTATAATATACACAGGGACTGCTATTCTCTATAATATACACAGTGACTGCTATTCTCTATAATATACACAGGGACTGCTATTCTCTATAATATACACAGGGGCTGCTATTCTCTATAATATACACAGTGACTGCTATTCTCTGTAATATACACAGGGGCTGCTATTCTCTATAATATACTCAGGGACTGCTATTCTCTAAAATATACACAGTGACTGCTGTTCTCTATAATATACTCAGGGACTGCTATTCTCTATAATATACACAGGGGCTGCTATTCTCTATAATATACACAGGGACTGCTATTCTCTATAATATACACAGGCACTGCTATTCTCTATAATATACACAGGGACTGCTATACTCTATAATATACACAGGCAGTGCTATTCTCTATAATATACACAGGGACTGGTATTCTCTATAATATACACAGGGACTGCTATTCTCTATAATATACACAGGCACTGCTATTCTCTATAATATACACAGGGACTGCTATTCTCTATAATATACACAGGGGCTGCTATTCTCTATATTATACACAGGGACTGCTATTCTCTATAATATACACAGTGGCTGCTATTCTCTATCATATACACAGGGACTGCTATTCTCTATAATGTACACAGGGACTGCTATTCTCTATCATATACACAGGGACTGCTATTCTCTATAATATACACAGGGACTACTATTCTCTATAATATACACATGGACTGCTATTCTCTATAATATACACAGGGACTGCTATTCTCTATAATATACACAGGGACTGCTATCCTCTATAATATACACAGGGTCTGCTATTCTCTATAATATACACAGGGACTGCTATTCTCTATAATATATACAGGCACTGCTATTCTCTATAATATACACAGGGACTGCTATACTCTATAATATACACAGGCACTGCTATTCTCTATAATATACACAGGCACTGCTATTCTCTATAATATACACAGGGACTGCTATTCTCTATAATATACACAGGGGCTGCTATTCTCTATAATATACACAGGGACTGCTATTCTCTATAATATACACAGGGACTGCTATTCTCTATAATATAGACAGGCACTGCTATTCTCTATAATATACACAGGCACTGCTATTCTCTATAATATACTCAGGGACTGCTATTCTCTGTAATATACACAGGGACTGCTATTCACATTAATATACACAGTGACTGGTATTCTCTATAATATACACAGGGGCTACAATCCTCTATAATATACACAGAGGCTGCAATCCCCTATAATATACACAGGGGCTGCTATTCTCTATAATATACACAGGGGCTGCTATCCTCTATAATATACACAGGGGCTGCTATTCTCTATAATATACACAGTGACTGCTATTCTCTATAATATACACAGGGGCTGCTATCCTCTATAATATACACAGGGACTGCTATTCTCTATAATATACACAGTGACTGCTATTCTCTATAATATACACAGGGACTGCTATCCTCTATAATATAAACAGGGGCTGCTATTCTCTATAATATACACAGGGGCTGCTATCCTCTATAATATACACAGGGGCTGCTATTCTCTATAATATACACAGGGGCTGCTATTCTCTATAATATACACAGGGGCTGCTATTCTCTATAATATACACAGGGACTGCTATTCTCTATAATATACACAGTGACTGCTATTCTCTATAATATACACAGGGACTGCTATTCTCTATAATATACACAGGGACTGCTATTCTCTATAATATACACAGGGACTGCTATTCTCTATAATACACAGAGGGACTGCTATTCTCTATAATATACACAGTGACTGCTATTCACTATAATATACACAGGGACTGCTATTCTCTATCATATACACACGGACTGCTATTCTCTATAATATACACAGGGACTGCTATTCTCTATAATATACACAGGGACTGCTATTCTCTATAATATACACAGGGGCTGCTTCTACTCTATCATATACACAGGGACTGCTATTCTCTATAATATACACAGGGACTGCTATTCTCTATCATATACACAGGGACTGCTATTCTCTATAATATACACAGGGACTGCTATTCTCTATAATATACACAGGGACTGCTATTCTCTATAATATACACAGGGACTGCTATTCTCTATAATATACACAGGGACTGCTATACTCTAGAATATACACAGGGTCTGCTATTCTCTATAATATACACAGGGACTGCTATTCTCTATAATATACATAGGCACTGCTATTCTCTATAATATACACAGGGGCTGCTATTCTCTGTAATATACACAGGGGCTGCTATTATCTATAATATACACAGGGGCGGTTATCCTCTATAATATACACAGGGACTGTTATTCTCTATAATATACACAGCAAATGCTATTCTCTATAATGTACACAGTGACTGCTATTCTCTATAATATACACAGGGGCTGCTATTCTCTATAATATACACAGCAAATGCTATTCTCTATAATATACACAGTGACTGCTATTCTCTATAATATACACAGGGGCTGCTATTCTCTATAATATACACAGGGACTGTCATTCTCTATAATATACACAGGGACTGCTATTCTCTATAATATACACAGGGACTGCTATTCTCTGTAATATACACAGGGACTGCTATTCTCTGTAATATACACAGTGACTGGTATTCTCTATAATATACACAGGGGCTGCAATCCTCTATAATATACACAGGGGCTGCAATCCTCTATAATATACACAGGGGCTGCAATCCTCTATAATATACACAGGGGCTGCTATTCTCTATAATATACACAGGGGCTGCTATCCTCTATAATATACACAGGGGCTGCTATTCTCTATAATATACACAGGGACTGATATTCTCTATAATATACGCAGGGACAGCTATTCTCTATAATATACACAGTGACTGCTATTCTCTATAATATACACAGGGACTGCTATTCTCTATAATATACACAGGGGCTGCTATTCTCTATAATATACACAGGGACTGTCATTCTCTATAATATACACAGGGACTGCTATTCTCTATAATATACACAGGGACTGCTATTCTCTGTAATATACACAGGGACTGCTATTCTCTGTGATATACACAGTGACTGGTATTCTCTATAATTTACACAGGGGCTGCAATCCTCTATAATATACACAGTGGCTGCAATCCTCTATAATATACACAGGGGCTGCAATCCTCTATAATATACACAGGGGCTGCTATTCTCTATAATATACACAGGGACTGCTATTCTCTATAATATACACAGGGGCTGCTATCCTCTATAATATACGCAGGGACAGCTATTCTCTATAATATACACAGTGACTGCTATTCTCTATAATATACACAGGGACTGCTATCCTCTATAATATACACAGGGGCTGCTATCCTCTATAATATACAGAGGGGCTGCTATTCTCTATAATATACACAGGGGCTGCTATTCTCTATAATATACAGAGGGGCTGCTATTCTCTATAATATACACAGGGGCTGCTATTCCCTATAATATACACAGGGAATGCTATTCTCTATAATATACACAGGGACTGCTATTCTCAATAATATGCACAGGGACTGCTATTCTCTATAATATACACAGGGACTGCTATTCTCTATAATATACACAGGGACTGCTATTCTCTATAATATACACAGGGACTGCTATTCTCTATAATATACACAGGGACTGCTATTCTCTATAATATACACAGGGAATGCTATTCTCTATAATATACACAGGGACTGCTATTCTCTATAATATACACAGGGGCTGCTATTCTCTATAATATACACAGGGACTGCTATTCTCTATAATATACACAGGGGCTGCTAATCTCTATAATAAACACAGGGGCTGCTATTGTCTATAATATACACAGGGACTGCTAATCTCTATAATATACACAGGGACTGCTATTCTCTATAATATACACAGTGACTGCTATTCTCTATAATATACACATGGACTGCTATTCTCTATAATATACACAAGGACTGCTATTCTCTACAATATACACAGGGACTGCTATTCTCTATAATATACACAGGGACTGCTATTCTCTATAATATACACAGGGGCTGCTATTCTCTGTAATATACACAGGGGCTGCTATTCTCTATAATATTCACAGGTGCTGTTATCCTCTATAATGTACACAGGGACTGCTATTCTCTATAATATACACAGTGACTGCTATTCTCTATAATATACACAGGGACTGCTATTCTCTATAATATACACAGGGACTGCTATTCTCTGTAATATACACAGGGGCTGCTATTCTCTTTAATATACACAGGGACTGCTATTCTCTATAAAATACACAGGGGCTGCTATTCTCTGTATTATACACAGGGGCTGCTATTCTCTATAATATAGACAGGGGCTGTTATCCTCTATAATATACACAGGGACTGCTATTCTCTATAATATACACAGCAAATGTTATTCTCTATAATATACACAGTGACTGCTATTCTCTATAATATACACAGGGGCTGCTATTCTCTATAATATACACAGTGACTGCTATTCTCTATAATATACACAGCAAATGCTATTCTCTATAATATACACAGTGACTGCTATTCTCTATAATATACACAGGGGCTGCTATTCTCTATAATATACACAGGGGCTGCTATTCTCTATAATATACACAGGGACTGCTATTCTCTATAATATACACAGGGACTGCTATTCTCTACAATATACACAGGGAATGCTATTCTCTATAATATACACAGGGGCTGCTATTCTCTATAATATACACAGGGACTGCTATTCTCTACAATGTACACAGGGGCTGCTATTCTCTATAATATACACAGGGGCTGCTAATCTCTATAATATACACAGGGACTGCTATTCTCTATAATATACACAGGGACTGCTATTCTCTATAATATACACAGGGACTGCTATTCTCTATAATATACACAGGGACTGTTATTCTCTATAATATACACAGGGACTGCTATTCTCTATAATATACACAGGGGCTGCTATTCTCTATAATATACACAGGGACTGCTATTCTCTATAATATACACAGGGGCTGCTATTCTCTATAATATACACAGTGACTGCTATTCTCTATAATATACACAGGGACTGCTATTCTCTATAATATACACAGGGACTGCTATTCTCTATAATATACACAGGGACTGCTATTCTCTATAATATACACAGGGACTGCTATTCTCTATAATATACACAGGGACTGCTATTCTCTATAATATACACAGGGACTGCTATTCTCTATAATATACTCAGGGGCTGCTACTCTCTATAATATACACAGGGACTGCTATTCTCTATAATATACACAGGGACTGTTATTCTCTATAATATACACAGTGACTGCTATTCTCTATAATATACACAGGGGCTGCTATTCTCTATAATATACACAGTGACTGCTATTCTCTGTAATATACACTGGGGCTGCTATTCTCTATAATATACACAGGGACTGCTATTCTCTATAATATACACAGTGACTGCTGTTCTCTATAATATACACAGGGACTGCTATTCTCTATAATATACACAGTGGCTGCTATTCTCTATAATATACACAGGGACTGCTATTCTCTATAATATACACAGTGACTGCTATTCTCTGTAATATACACAGGGACTGCTATTCTCTATAATATACACAGGGACTGCTCTTCTCTATAATATACACAGGGACTGCTATTCTCTATAATATACACAGGGACTGCTATTCTCTATAATATACACAGTGACTGCTATTCTCTATAATATACACAGGGACTGCTATTCTCTATAATATACACAGGGGCTGCTATTCTCTATAATATACACAGTGACTGCTATTCTCTGTAATATACACAGGGGCTGCTATTCTCTATAATATACACAGGGACTGCTATTCTCTATAATATACACAGTGACTGCTATTCACTATAATATACACAGGGACTGCTATTCTCTATAATATACACAGGGGCTGCTATTCTCTATAATATACACAGGGACTGTCATTCTCTATAATATACACAGGGACTGCTATTCTCTATAATATACACAGGGACTGCTATTCTCTGTAATATACACAGGGACTGCTATTCTCTGTAATATACACAGTGACTAGTATTCTCTATAATATACACAGGGGCTGCAATCCTCTATAATATACACAGGGGCTGCAATCCTCTATAATATACACAGGGGCTGCAATCCTCTATAATATACACAGGGGCTGCTATTCTCTATAATATACACAGGGGCTGCTATCCTCTATAATATACACAGGGGCTGCTATTCTCTATAATATACACAGGGGCTGCTATTCTCTATAATATACACAGGGACTGATATTCTCTATAATATACTCAGGGGCTGCTATCCTCTATAATATACACAGGGACTGCTATTCTCTATAATATACACAGTGACTGCTATTCTCTATAATATACACAGGGACTGCTATCCTCTATAATATACACAGGGGCTTCTATTCTCTATAATATACACAGGGGCTGCTATCCTCTATAATATACACAGGGGCTGCTATTCTCTATAATATACACAGGGGCTGCTATTCTCTATAATATACACAGGGGCTGCTATTCCCTATAATATACACAGGGAATGCTATTCTCTATATTATACACAGGGACTGCTATTCTCTATAATATACACAGGGGCTGCTATTCTCTACAATATACACAGGGACTGCTATTCTCTATAATATACTCAGGGGCTGCTATTCTCTATAATATACACAGGGACTGCTATTCTCTATAATATACACAGGGACTGCTATTCTCTATAATATACACAGGGGCTGCTATTCTCTATAATATACACAGGGACTGCTATTCTCTATAATATACACAGGGACTGCTATTCTCTATAATATACACAGGGACTGCTATTCTCTATAATATACACAGGGGCTGCTATTCTCTATAATATACACAGTGACTGCTATTCTCTGTAATATACACAGGGGCTGCTATTCTCTATAATATACACAGGGACTGCTATTCTCTATAATATACACAGTGACTGCTATTCTCTATAATAAACACAGGGGCTGCTATTCTCTATAATATACACAGGGGCTGCTATTCTCTATAATATACATAGGGACTGCTATTCTCTATAATATACACAGGGACTGTTATTCTCTATAATATACACAGGGGCTGCTATTCTCTATAATATACACAGGGACTGTCATTCTCTATAATATACACAGGGACTGCTATTCTCTATAATATACACAGGGACTGCTATTCTCTGTAATATACACAGGGACTGCTATTCTCTGTGATATACACAGTGACTGGTATTCTCTATAATATACACAGGGGCTGCAATCCTCTATAATATACACAGGGGCTGCAATCCTCTATAATATACAAGGGGCTGCAATCCGCTATAATATACACAGGGGCTGGTATTCTCTATAATATACACAGGGGCTGATATCCTCTATAATATACACAGGGGCTGCAATTCTCTATAATATACACAGGGACTGCTATTCTCTATAATATACACAGGGGCTGCTATCCTCTATAATATACGCAGGGACTGCTATTCTCTATAATATACACAGGGACTGCTATCCTCTATAATATACACAGGGGCTGCTATCCTCTATAATATACACAGGGGCTGCTATTCTCTATAATATACACAGGGGCTGCTATTCTCTATAATATACACAGGGGCTGCTATTCTCTATAATATACACAGGGAATGCTATTCTCTATAATGTACACAGGGACTGCTATTCTCTATAATATACACAGGGACTGCTATTCTCTATAATATACACAGGGACTGCTATTCTCTATAATATACACAGGGACTGCTATTCTCTATAATATACACAGGGATTGCTATTCTCTAAAATATACACAGGGGCTGCAATTCTCTGTAATATACACAGGGGCTGCTATTCTCTATAATATACACAGGGACTGCTATTCTCTATAATATACACAGCAAATGCTATTCTCTATAATATACACAGTGACTGCTATTCTCTATAAAATACACAGCAAATGCTATTCTCTATAATATACACAGTGACTGCTATTCTCTATAATATACACAGCAAATGCTATTCTCTATAATATACACAGCGACTGCTATTCTCTATAATATACACAGGGGCTGCTATTCTCTATAATATACACAGGGGCTGCTATTCTCTATAATATACACAGGGACTGCTATTCTCTATAATATACACAGTGGCTGCTGTTCTCTATAATATACACAGGGACTGCTATTCTCTATAATATACACAGGGGCTGCTATTCTCTATAATATACACAGGGACTGCTATTCTCTATAATATACACAGGGGCTGCTATTCTCTGTAATATACACAGTGACTGCTATTCTCTGTAATATACACAGGGGCTGCTATTCTCTATAATATACACAGGGACTGCTATTCTCTATAATATACACAGTGACTGCTATTCTCTATAATATACACAGGGACTGCTATTCTCTATAATATACACAGGGGCTGCTATTCTCTATAATATACACAGGCACTGCTATTCTCTATAATATACACAGGGACTGCTATTCTCTATAATATACACAGGGACTGGTATTCTCTATAATATACACAGGGACTGCTATTCTCTATAATATACACAGGGGCTGCTATTCTCTATAATATACACAGGGACTGCTATTCTCTGTAATATACACAGGGACTGCTATTCTCTGTAATATACACAGTGACTGGTATTCTCTATAATATACACAGGGGCTACAATCCTCTATAATATACACAGGGGCTGCAATCCTCTATAATATACAGAGGGGCTGCAATCCTCTATAATATACACAGGGGCTGCTATTCTCTATAATATACACAGGGGCTGCTATCCCCTATAATATACACAGGGGCTGCTATTCTCTATAATATACACAGGGACTGCTATTCTCTATAATATACTCAGGGGCTGCTATCCTCTATAATATACACAGGGACTGCTATTCTCTATAATATACACAGGGACTGCTATCCTCTATAATATACACAGGGGCTGCTATTCTCTATAATATACACAGGGGCTGCTATCCTCTATAATATACACAGGGGCTGCTATTCTCTATAATATACACAGGGGCTGCTATTCTCTATAATATACACAGGGGCTGCTATTCTCTATAATATACACAGGGGCTGCTATTCCCTATAATATACACAGGGAATGCTATTCTCTATAATATACACAGGGACTGCTATTCTCTATAATATACACAGGGACTGCGATTCTCTATAATATACAAAGGGACTGCTATTCTCTATAATATACACAGGGACTGCTATTCTCTACAATATACAAAGGGACTGCTATTCTCTATAATATACTGAGGGGCTGCTATTCTCTATAATATACACAGGGACTGCTATTCTCTATAATATACACAGGGACTGCTATTCTCTATAATATGCACAGGGACTGCTATTCTCTATATTATACACAGGGACTGCTATTCTCTATAATATACACAGGGGCTGCTATTCTCTATAATATACACAGGGACTGCTATTCTCTATAATATACACAGGGACTGCTATTCTCTATAATATACACAGGGACTGCTATTCTCTATAATATACACAGGGGCTGCTAATCTCTTTAATATACACAGGGGCTGCTATTGTCTATAATATACACAGGGACTGCTAATCTCTATAATATACACAGGGACTGCTATTCTCTATAATATACACAGGGACTGCTATTCTCTATAATATACACAGGGACTGCTATTCTCTATAATATACACAGTGACTGCTATTCTCTATAATATACACAGGGACTGCTATTCTCAATAATATACACAGGGGCTGCTATTCTCTATAATATACACAGTGACTGCTATTCTCTGTAATATACACAGGGGCTGCTATTCTCTATAATATACACAGGGACTGCTATTCTCTATAATATACACAGTGACTGCTATTCTCTATAATATACACAGGGGCTGCTATTCTCTATAATATACACAGGGGCTGCTATTCTCTATAATATACATAGGGACCGCTATTCTCTATAATATACACAGGGACTGCTATTCTCTATAATATACACAGGGGCTGCTATTCATTATAATATACACAGGGACTGTCATTCTCTATAATATACACAGGGACTGCTATTCTCTATAATATACACAGGGACTGCTATTCTCTTTAATATACACAGGGACTGCTATTCTCTGTGATATACACAGTGACTGGTATTCTCTATAATATACACAGGGGCTGCAATCCTCCATAATATACACAGGGGCTGCAATCCGCTATAATATACACAGGGGCTGCAATCCTCTATAATATACACAGGGGCTGCTATTCTCTATAATATACACAGGGGCTGCTATCCTCTATAATATACACAGGGGCTGCTATTCTCTATAATATACACAGGGGCTGCTATTCTCTATAATATACACAGGGACTGATATTCTCTATAATATACTCAGGGGCTGCTATCCTCTATAATATACACAGGGACTGCTATTCTCTATAATATACACAGTGACTGCTATTCTCTATAATATACACAGGGACTGCTATCCTCTATAATATACACAGGGGCTTCTATTCTCTATAATATACACAGGGGCTGCAATCCTCTATAATATACACAGGGGCTGCTATTCTCTATAATATACACAGGGGCTGCTATTCTCTATAATATACACAGGGGCTGCTATTCTCTATAATATACACAGGGGCTGCTATTCCCTATAATATACACAGGGAATGCTATTCTCTATATTATACACAGGGACTGCTATTCTCTATAATATACACAGGGGCTGCTATTCTCTACAATATACACAGGGACTGCTATTCTCTATAATATACTCAGGGGCTGCTATTCTCTATAATATACACAGGGACTGCTATTCTCTATAATATACACACGGACAGCTATTCTCTATAATATACACAGGGGCTGCTATTCTCTATAATATACACAGGGACTGCTATTCTCTATAATATACACAGGGACTGCTATTCTCTATAATATACACAGGGACTGCTATTCTCTATAATATACACAGGGGCTGCTATTCTCTATAATATACACAGTGACTGCTATTCTCTGTAATATACACAGGGGCTGCTATTCTCTATAATATACACAGGGACTGCTATTCTCTATAATATACACAGTGACTGCTATTCTCTATAATAAACACAGGGGCTGCTATTCTCTATAATATACACAGGGGCTGCTATTCTCTATAATATACATAGGGACTTCTATTCTCTATAATATACATAGGGACTGCTATTCTCTATAATATACACAGGGACTGTTATTCTCTATAATATACACAGGGGCTGCTATTCTCTATAATATACACAGGGACTGTCATTCTCTATAATATACACAGGGACTGCTATTCTCTATAATATACACAGGGACTGCTATTCTCTGTAATATACACAGGGACTGCTATTCTCTGTGATATACACAGTGACTGGTATTCTCTATAATATACACAGGGGCTGCAATCCTCTATAATATACACAGGGGCTGCAATCCTCTATAATATACACAGGGGCTGCAATCCTCTATAATATACACAGGGGCTGCTATTCTCTATAATATACACAGGGGCTGATATCCTCTATAATATACACAGGGGCTGCAATTCTCTATAATATACACAGGGACTGCTATTCTCTATAATATACACAGGGGCTGCTATCCTCTATAATATACGCAGGGACTGCTATTCTCTATAATATACACAGTGACTGCTATTCTCTATAATATACACAGGGACTGCTATCCTCTATAATATACACAGGGGCTGCTATCCTCTATAATATACACAGGGGCTGCTATTCTCTATAATATACACAGGGGCTGCTATTCTCTATAATATACACAGGGGCTGCTATTCTCTATAATATACACAGGGAATGCTATTCTCTATAATGTACACAGGGACTGCTATTCTCCATAATATACACAGGGACTGCTATTCTCTATAATATACACAGGGACTGCTATTCTCTATAATATACACAGGGACTGCTATTCTCTATAATATACACAGGGACTGCTATTCTCTATAATATACACAGGGGCTGCAATTCTCTGTAATATACACAGGGGCTGCTATTCTCTATAATATACACAGGGACTGCTATTCTCTATAATATACACAGCAAATGCTATTCTCTATAATATACACAGTGACTGCTATTCTCTATAATATACACAGCAAATGCTATTCTCTATAATATACACAGTGACTGCTATTCTCTATAATATAAACAGCAAATGCTATTCTCTATAATATACACAGCGACTGCTATTCTCTATAATATACACAGGGGCTGCTATTCTCTATAATATACACAGGGGCTGCTATTCTCTATAATATACACAGGGACTGCTATTCTCTATAATATACACAGTGGCTGCTGTTCTCTATAATATACACAGGGACTGCTATTCTCTATAATATACACAGGGGCTGCTATTCTCTATAATATACACAGGGACTGCTATTCTCTATAATATACACAGGGGCTGCTATTCTCTATAATATACACAGTGACTGCTATTCTCTGTAATATACACAGGGGCTGCTATTCTCTATAATATACACAGGGACTGCTATTCTCTATAATATACACAGTGACTGCTATTCTCTATAATATACACAGGGACTGCTATTCTCTATAATATACACAGGGGCTGCTATTCTCTATAATATACACAGGCACTGCTATTCTCTATAATATACACAGGGACTGCTATTCTCTATAATATACACAGGGACTGGTATTCTCTATAATATACACAGGGACTGCTATTCTCTATAATATACACAGGGGCTGCTATTCTCTATAATATACACAGGGACTGCTATTCTCTGTAATATACACAGGGACTGCTATTCTCTGTAATATACACAGTGACTGGTATTCTCTATAATATACACAGGGGCTACAATCCTCTATAATATACACAGGGGCTGCAATCCTCTATAATATACAGAGGGGCTGCAATCCTCTATAATATACACAGGGGCTGCTATTCTCTATAATATACACAGGGGCTGCTATCCCCTATAATATACACAGGGGCTGCTATTCTCTATAATATACACATGGACTGCTATTCTCTATAATATACTCAGGGGCTGCTATCCTCTATAATATACACAGGGACTGCTATTCTCTATAATATACACAGTGACTGCTATTCTCTATAATATACACAGGGACTGCTATTCTCTATAATATACACAGGGACTGCTATTCTCTTTAATATACACAGGGACTGCTATTCTCTTTAATATACACAGGGACTGCTATTCTCTGTGATATACACAGTGACTGGTATTCTCTATAATATACACAGGGGCTGCAATCCTCCATAATATACACAGGGGCTGCAATCCGCTATAATATACACAGGGGCTGCAATCCTCTATAATATACACAGGGGCTGCTATTCTCTATAATATACACAGGGGCTGCTATCCTCTATAATATACACAGGGGCTGCTATTCTCTATAATATACACAGGGGCTGCTATTCTCTATAATATACACAGGGACTGATATTCTCTATAATATACTCAGGGGCTGCTATCCTCTATAATATACACAGGGACTGCTATTCTCTATAATATACACAGTGACTGCTATTCTCTATAATATACACAGGGACTGCTATCCTCTATAATATACACAGGGGCTTCTATTCTCTATAATATACACAGGGGCTGCAATCCTCTATAATATACACAGGGGCTGCTATTCTCTATAATATACACAGGGGCTGCTATTCTCTATAATATACACAGGGGCTGCTATTCTCTATAATATACACAGGGGCTGCTATTCCCTATAATATACACAGGGAATGCTATTCTCTATATTATACACAGGGACTGCTATTCTCTATAATATACACAGGGGCTGCTATTCTCTACAATATACACAGGGACTGCTATTCTCTATAATATACTCAGGGGCTGCTATTCTCTATAATATACACAGGGACTGCTATTCTCTATAATATACACACGGACTGCTATTCCCTATAATATACACAGGGGCTGCTATTCTCTATAATATACACAGGGACTGCTATTCTCTATAATATACACAGGGACTGCTATTCTCTATAATATACACAGGGACTGCTATTCTCTATAATATACACAGGGGCTGCTATTCTCTATAATATACACAGTGACTGCTATTCTCTGTAATATACACAGGGGCTGCTATTCTCTATAATATACACAGGGACTGCTATTCTCTATAATATACACAGTGACTGCTATTCTCTATAATAAACACAGGGGCTGCTATTCTCTATAATATACACAGGGGCTGCTATTCTCTATAATATACATAGGGACTGCTATTCTCTATAATATACATAGGGACTGCTATTCTCTATAATATACACAGGGACTGTTATTCTCTATAATATACACAGTGACTGCTATTCTCTATAATATACACAGGGGCTGCTATTCTCTATAATATACACAGTGACTGCTATTCTCTGTAATATACACTGGGGCTGCTATTCTCTATAATATACACAGGGACTGCTATTCTCTATAATATACACAGTGACTGCTGTTCTCTATAATATACACAGGGACTGCTATTCTCTATAATATACACAGTGGCTGCTATTCTCTATAATATACACAGGGACTGCTATTCTCTATAATATACACAGTGACTGCTATTCTCTGTAATATACACAGGGACTGCTATTCTCTATAATATACACAGGGACTGCTCTTCTCTATAATATACACAGGGACTGCTATTCTCTATAATATACACAGGGACTGCTATTCTCTATAATATACACAGTGACTGCTATTCTCTATAATATACACAGGGACTGCTATTCTCTATAATATACACAGGGGCTGCTATTCTCTATAATATACACAGTGACTGCTATTCTCTGTAATATACACAGGGGCTGCTATTCTCTATAATATACACAGGGACTGCTATTCTCTATAATATACACAGTGACTGCTATTCACTATAATATACACAGGGACTGCTATTCTCTATAATATACACAGGGGCTGCTATTCTCTATAATATACACAGGGACTGTCATTCTCTATAATATACACAGGGACTGCTATTCTCTATAATATACACAGGGACTGCTATTCTCTGTAATATACACAGGGACTGCTATTCTCTGTAATATACACAGTGACTAGTATTCTCTATAATATACACAGGGGCTGCAATCCTCTATAATATACACAGGGGCTGCAATCCTCTATAATATACACAGGGGCTGCAATCCTCTATAATATACACAGGGGCTGCTATTCTCTATAATATACACAGGGGCTGCTATCCTCTATAATATACACAGGGGCTGCTATTCTCTATAATATACACAGGGGCTGCTATTCTCTATAATATACACAGGGACTGATATTCTCTATAATATACTCAGGGGCTGCTATCCTCTATAATATACACAGGGACTGCTATTCTCTATAATATACACAGTGACTGCTATTCTCTATAATATACACAGGGACTGCTATCCTCTATAATATACACAGGGGCTTCTATTCTCTTATAATATACACAGGGGCTGCTATCCTCTATAATATACACAGGGGCTGCTATTCTCTATAATATACACAGGGGCTGCTATTCTCTATAATATACACAGGGGGCTGCTATTCCCTATAATATACACAGGGAATGCTATTCTCTATATTATACACAGGACTGCTATTCTCTATAATATACACAGGGGCTGCTATTCTCTACAATACACAGGGACTGCTATTCTCTATAATATACACAGTGACTGCTATTCTCTATAATATACACAGGGACTGCTATTCTCTATAATATACACAGGGACTGCTATTCTCTTTAATATACACAGGGACTGCTATTCTCTTTAATATACACAGGGACTGCTATTCTCTGTGATATACACAGTGACTGGTATTCTCTATAATATACACAGGGGCTGCAATCCTCCATAATATACACAGGGGCTGCAATCCGCTATAATATACACAGGGGCTGCAATCCTCTATAATATACACAGGGGCTGCTATTCTCTATAATATACACAGGGGCTGCTATCCTCTATAATATACACAGGGGCTGCTATTCTCTATAATATACACAGGGGCTGCTATTCTCTATAATATACACAGGGACTGATATTCTCTATAATATACTCAGGGGCTGCTATCCTCTATAATATACACAGGGACTGCTATTCTCTATAATATACACAGTGACTGCTATTCTCTATAATATACACAGGGACTGCTATCCTCTATAATATACACAGGGGCTTCTATTCTCTATAATATACACAGGGGCTGCAATCCTCTATAATATACACAGGGGCTGCTATTCTCTATAATATACACAGGGGCTGCTATTCTCTATAATATACACAGGGGCTGCTATTCTCTATAATATACACAGGGGCTGCTATTCCCTATAATATACACAGGGAATGCTATTCTCTATATTATACACAGGGACTGCTATTCTCTATAATATACACAGGGGCTGCTATTCTCTACAATATACACAGGGACTGCTATTCTCTATAATATACTCAGGGGCTGCTATTCTCTATAATATACACAGGGACTGCTATTCTCTATAATATACACACGGACTGCTATTCCCTATAATATACACAGGGGCTGCTATTCTCTATAATATACACAGGGACTGCTATTCTCTATAATATACACAGGGACTGCTATTCTCTATAATATACACAGGGACTGCTATTCTCTATAATATACACAGGGGCTGCTATTCTCTATAATATACACAGTGACTGCTATTCTCTGTAATATACACAGGGGCTGCTATTCTCTATAATATACACAGGGACTGCTATTCTCTATAATATACACAGTGACTGCTATTCTCTATAATAAACACAGGGGCTGCTATTCTCTATAATATACACAGGGGCTGCTATTCTCTATAATATACATAGGGACTGCTATTCTCTATAATATACATAGGGACTGCTATTCTCTATAATATACACAGGGACTGTTATTCTCTATAATATACACAGGGGCTGCTATTCTCTATAATATACACAGGGACTGTCATTCTCTATAATATACACAGGGACTGCTATTCTCTATAATATACACAGGGACTGCTATTCTCTGTAATATACACAGGGACTGCTATTCTCTGTGATATACACAGTGACTGGTATTCTCTATAATATACACAGGGGCTGCAATCCTCTATAATATACACAGGCCTGCAATCCTCTATAATATACACAGGGGCTGCAATCCTCTATAATATACACAGGGGCTGCTATTCTCTATAATATACACAGGGGCTGATATCCTCTATAATATACACAGGGGCTGCAATTCTCTATAATATACACAGGGACTGCTATTCTCTATAATATACACAGGGGCTGCTATCCTCTATAATATACGCAGGGACTGCTATTCTCTATAATATACACAGTGACTGCTATTCTCTATAATATACACAGGGACTGCTATCCTCTATAATATACACAGGGGCTGCTATCCTCTATAATATACACAGGGGCTGCTATTCTCTATAATATACACAGGGGCTGCTATTCTCTATAATATACACAGGGGCTGCTATCCTCTATAATATACGCAGGGACTGCTATTCTCTATAATATACACAGTGACTGCTATTCTCTATAATATACACAGGGACTGCTATCCTCTATAATATACACAGGGGCTGCTATCCTCTATAATATACACAGGGGCTGCTATTCTCTATAATATACACAGGGGCTGCTATTCTCTATAATATACACAGGGGCTGCTATTCTCTATAATATACACAGGGAATGCTATTCTCTATAATGTACACAGGGACTGCTATTCTCTATAATATACACAGGGACTGCTATTCTCTATAATATACACAGGGACTGCTATTCTCTATAATATACACAGGGACTGCTATTCTCTATAATATACACAGGGACTGCTATTCTCTATAATATACACAGGGGCTGCAATTCTCTGTAATATACACAGGGGCTGCTATTCTCTATAATATACACAGGGACTGCTATTCTCTATAATATACACAGCAAATGCTATTCTCTATAATATACACAGTGACTGCTATTCTCTATAATATACACAGTGACTGGTATTCTCTATAATATACACAGGGGCTACAATCCTCTATAATATACACAGGGGCTGCAATCCTCTATAATATACAGAGGGGCTGCAATCCTCTATAATATACACAGGGGCTGCTATTCTCTATAATATACACAGGGGCTGCTATCCCCTATAATATACACAGGGGCTGCTATTCTCTATAATATACACATGGACTGCTATTCTCTATAATATACTCAGGGGCTGCTATCCTCTATAATATACACAGGGACTGCTATTCTCTATAATATACACAGTGACTGCTATTCTCTATAATATACACAGGGACTGCTATTCTCTATAATATACACAGGGACTGCTATTCTCTTTAATATACACAGGGACTGCTATTCTCTTTAATATACACAGGGACTGCTATTCTCTGTGATATACACAGTGACTGGTATTCTCTATAATATACACAGGGGCTGCAATCCTCCATAATATACACAGGGGCTGCAATCCGCTATAATATACACAGGGGCTGCAATCCTCTATAATATACACAGGGGCTGCTATTCTCTATAATATACACAGGGGCTGCTATCCTCTATAATATACACAGGGGCTGCTATTCTCTATAATATACACAGGGGCTGCTATTCTCTATAATATACACAGGGACTGATATTCTCTATAATATACTCAGGGGCTGCTATCCTCTATAATATACACAGGGACTGCTATTCTCTATAATATACACAGTGACTGCTATTCTCTATAATATACACAGGGACTGCTATCCTCTATAATATACACAGGGGCTTCTATTCTCTATAATATACACAGGGGCTGCAATCCTCTATAATATACACAGGGGCTGCTATTCTCTATAATATACACAGGGGCTGCTATTCTCTATAATATACACAGGGGCTCCTATTCTCTATAATATACACAGGGGCTGCTATTCCCTATAATATACACAGGGAATGCTATTCTCTATATTATACACAGGGACTGCTATTCTCTATAATATACACAGGGGCTGCTATTCTCTACAATATACACAGGGACTGCTATTCTCTATAATATACTCAGGGGCTGCTATTCTCTATAATATACACAGGGACTGCTATTCTCTATAATATACACACGGACTGCTATTCCCTATAATATACACAGGGGCTGCTATTCTCTATAATATACACAGGGACTGCTATTCTCTATAATATACACAGGGACTGCTATTCTCTATAATATACACAGGGACTGCTATTCTCTATAATATACACAGGGGCTGCTATTCTCTATAATATACACAGTGACTGCTATTCTCTGTAATATACACAGGGGCTGCTATTCTCTATAATATACACAGGGACTGCTATTCTCTATAATATACACAGTGACTGCTATTCTCTATAATAAACACAGGGGCTGCTATTCTCTATAATATACACAGGGGCTGCTATTCTCTATAATATACATAGGGACTGCTATTCTCTATAATATACATAGGGACTGCTATTCTCTATAATATACACAGGGACTGTTATTCTCTATAATATACACAGGGGCTGCTATTCTCTATAATATACACAGGGACTGTCATTCTCTATAATATACACAGGGACTGCTATTCTCTATAATATACACAGGGACTGCTATTCTCTGTAATATACACAGGGACTGCTATTCTCTGTGATATACACAGTGACTGGTATTCTCTATAATATACACAGGGGCTGCAATCCTCTATAATATACACAGGCCTGCAATCCTCTATAATATACACAGGGGCTGCAATCCTCTATAATATACACAGGGGCTGCTATTCTCTATAATATACACAGGGGCTGATATCCTCTATAATATACACAGGGGCTGCAATTCTCTATAATATACACAGGGACTGCTATTCTCTATAATATACACAGGGGCTGCTATCCTCTATAATATACGCAGGGACTGCTATTCTCTATAATATACACAGTGACTGCTATTCTCTATAATATACACAGGGACTGCTATCCTCTATAATATACACAGAGGCTGCTATCCTCTATAATATACACAGGGGCTGCTATTCTCTATAATATACACAGGGGCTGCTATTCTCTATAATATACACAGGGGCTGCTATCCTCTATAATATACGCAGGGACTGCTATTCTCTATAATATACACAGTGACTGCTATTCTCTATAATATACACAGGGACTGCTATCCTCTATAATATACACAGGGGCTGCTATCCTCTATAATATACACAGGGGCTGCTATTCTCTATAATATACACAGGGGCTGCTATTCTCTATAATATACACAGGGGCTGCTATTCTCTATAATATACACAGGGAATGCTATTCTCTATAATGTACACAGGGACTGCTATTCTCTATAATATACACAGGGACTGCTATTCTCTATAATATACACAGGGACTGCTATTCTCTATAATATACACAGGGACTGCTATTCTCTATAATATACACAGGGACTGCTATTCTCTATAATATACACAGGGGCTGCAATTCTCTGTAATATACACAGGGGCAGCTATTCTCTATAATATACACAGGGACTGCTATTCTCTATAATATACACAGCAAATGCTATTCTCTATAATATACACAGTGACTGCTATTCTCTATAATATACACAGCAAATGCTATTCTCTATAATATACACAGTGTCTGCTATTCTCTATAATATAAACAGCAAATGCTATTCTCTATAATATACACAGCGACTGCTATTCTCTATAATATACACAGGGGCTGCTATTCTCTATAATATACACAGGGGCTGCTATTCTCTATAATATACACAGGGACTGCTATTCTCTATAATATACACAGTGGCTGCTGTTCTCTATAATATACACAGGGACTGCTATTCTCTATAATATACACAGGGGCTGCTATTCTCTATAATATACACAGGGACTGCTATTCTCTATAATATACACAGGGGCTGCTATTCTCGATAATATACACAGTGACTGCTATTCTCTGTAATATACACAGGGGCTGCTATTCTCTATAATATACACAGGGACTGCTATTCTCTATAATATACACAGTGACTGCTATTCTCTATAATATACACAGGGACTGCTATTCTCTATAATATACACAGGGGCTGCTATTCTCTATAATATACACAGGCACTGCTATTCTCTATAATATACACAGGGACTGCTATTCTCTATAATATACACAGGGACTGGTATTCTCTATAATATACACAGGGACTGCTATTCTCTATAATATACACAGGGGCTGCTATTCTCTATAATATACACAGGGACTGCTATTCTCTGTAATATACACAGGGACTGCTATTCTCTGTAATATACACAGTGACTGGTATTCTCTATAATATACACAGGGGCTACAATCCTCTATAATATACACAGGGGCTGCAATCCTCTATAATATACAGAGTGGCTGCAATCCTCTATAATATACACAGGGGCTGCTATTCTCTATAATATACACAGGGGCTGCTATCCCCTATAATATACACAGGGGCTGCTATTCTCTATAATATACACATGGACTGCTATTCTCTATAATATACTCAGGGGCTGCTATCCTCTATAATATACACAGGGACTGCTATTCTCTATAATATACACAGTGACTGCTATTCTCTATAATATACACAGGGACTGCTATTCTCTATAATATACACAGGGACTGCTATTCTCTTTAATATACACAGGGACTGCTATTCTCTTTAATATACACAGGGACTGCTATTCTCTGTGATATACACAGTGACTGGTATTCTCTATAATATACACAGGGGCTGCAATCCTCCATAATATACACAGGGGCTGCAATCCGCTATAATATACACAGGGGCTGCAATCCTCTATAATATACACAGGGGCTGCTATTCTCTATAATATACACAGGGGCTGCTATCCTCTATAATATACACAGGGGCTGCTATTCTCTATAATATACACAGGGGCTGCTATTCTCTATAATATACACAGGGACTGATATTCTCTATAATATACTCAGGGGCTGCTATCCTCTATAATATACACAGGGACTGCTATTCTCTATAATATACACAGTGACTGCTATTCTCTATAATATACACAGGGACTGCTATCCTCTATAATATACACAGGGGGTTCTATTCTCTATAATATACACAGGGGCTGCAATCCTCTATAATATACACAGGGGCTGCTATTCTCTATAATATACACAGGGGCTGCTATTCTCTATAATATACACAGGGGCTGCTATTCTCTATAATATACACAGGGGCTGCTATTCCCTATAATATACACAGGGAATGCTATTCTCTATATTATACACAGGGACTGCTATTCTCTATAATATACACAGGGGCTGCTATTCTCTACAATATACACAGGGACTGCTATTCTCTATATTATACTCAGGGGCTGCTATTCTCTATAATATACACAGGGACTGCTATTCTCTATAATATACACACGGACTGCTATTCTCTATAATATACACAGGGGCTGCTATTCTCTATAATATACACAGGGACTGCTATTCTCTATAATATACACAGGGACTGCTATTCTCTATAATATACACAGGGACTGCTATTCTCTATAATATACACAGGGGCTGCTATTCTCTATAATATACACAGTGACTGCTATTCTCTGTAATATACACAGGGGCTGCTATTCTCTATAATATACACAGGGACTGCTATTCTCTATAATATACACAGTGACTGCTATTCTCTATAATAAACACAGGGGCTGCTATTCTCTATAATATACACAGGGGCTGCTATTCTCTATAATATACATAGGGACTGCTATTCTCTATAATATACATAGGGACAGCTATTCTTTATAATATACACAGGGACTGTTATTCTCTATAATATACACAGGGGCTGCTATTCTCTATAATATACACAGGGACTGTCATTCTCTATAATATACACAGGGACTGCTATTCTCTATAATATACACAGGGACTGCTATTCTCTGTAATATACACAGGGACTGCTATTCTCTGTGATATACACAGTGACTGGTATTCTCTATAATATACACAGGGGCTGCAATCCTCTATAATATACACAGGGGCTGCAATCCTCTATAATATACACAGGGGCTGCAATCCTCTATAATATACACAGGGGCTGCTATTCTCTATAATATACACAGGGGCTGATATCCTCTATAATATACACAGGGGCTGCAATTCTCTATAATATACACAGGGACTGCTATTCTCTATAATATACACAGGGGCTGCTATCCTCTATAATATACGCAGGGACTGCTATTCTCTATAATATACACAGTGACTGCTATTCTCTATAATATACACAGGGACTGCTATCCTCTATAATATACACAGGGGCTGCTATCCTCTATAATATACACAGGGGCTGCTATTCTCTATAATATACACAGGGGCTGCTATTCTCTATAATATACACAGGGGCTGCTATTCTCTATAATATACACAGGGAATGCTATTCTCTATAATGTACACAGGGACTGCTATTCTCTATAATATACACAGGGACTGCTATTCTCTATAATATACACAGGGACTGCTATTCTCTATAATATACACAGGGACTGCTATTCTCTATAATATACACAGGGACTGCTATTCTCTATAATATACACAGGGGCTGCAATTCTCTGTAATATACACAGGGGCTGCTATTCTCTATAATATACACAGGGACTGCTATTCTCTATAATATACACAGCAAATGCTATTCTCTATAATATACACAGTGACTGCTATTCTCTATAATATACACAGCAAATGCTATTCTCTATAATATACACAGTGACTGCTATTCTCTATAATATAAACAGCAAATGCTATTCTCTATAATATACACAGCGACTGCTATTCTCTATAATATACACAGGGGCTGCTATTCTCTATAATATACACAGGGGCTGCTATTCTCTATAATATACACAGGGACTGCTATTCTCTATAATATACACAGTGGCTGCTGTTCTCTATAATATACACAGGGACTGCTATTCTCTATAATATACACAGGGGCTGCTATTCTCTATAATATACACAGGGACTGCTATTCTCTATAATATACACAGGGGCTGCTATTCTCTATAATATACACAGTGACTGCTATTCTCTGTAATATACACAGGGGCTGCTATTCTCTATAATATACACAGGGACTGCTATTCTCTATAATATACACAGTGACTGCTATTCTCTATAATATACACAGGGACTGCTATTCTCTATAATATACACAGGGGCTGCTATTCTCTATAATATACACAGGCACTGCTATTCTCTATAGTATACACAGGGACTGCTATTCTCTATAATATACACAGGGACTGGTATTCTCTATAATATACACAGGGACTGCTATTCTCTATAATATACACAGGGGCTGCTATTCTCTATAATATACACAGGGACTGCTATTCTCTGTAATATACACAGGGACTGCTATTCTCTGTAATATACACAGTGACTGGTATTCTCTATAATATACACAGGGGCTACAATCCTCTATAATATACACAGGGGCTGCAATCCTCTATAATATACAGAGGGGCTGCAATCCTCTATAATATACACAGGGGCTGCTATTCTCTATAATATACACAGGGGCTGCTATCCCCTATAATATACACAGGGGCTGCTATTCTCTATAATATACACATGGACTGCTATTCTCTATAATATACTCAGGGGCTGCTATCCTCTATAATATACACAGGGACTGCTATTCTCTATAATATACACAGTGACTGCTATTCTCTATAATATACACAGGGACTGCTATCCTCTATAATATACACAGGGGCTGCTATTCTCTATAATATACACAGGGGCTGCTATCCTCTATAATATACACAGGGGCTGCTATTCTCTATAATATACACAGGGGCTGCTATTCTCTATAATATACACAGGGGCTGCTATTCTCTATAATATACACAGGGGCTGCTATTCCCTATAATATACACAGGGAATGCTATTCTCTATAATATACACAGGGACTGCTATTCTCTATAATATACACAGGGACTGCTATTCTCTACAATATACAAAGGGACTGCTATTCTCTATAATATACTGAGGGGCTGCTATTCTCTATAATATACACAGGGACTGCTATTCTCTATAATATACACAGGGACTGCTATTCTCTATAATATGCACAGGGACTGCTATTCTCTATATTATACACAGGGACTGCTATTCTCTATAATATACAAAGGGCTGCTATTCTCTATAATATACACAGGGACTGCTATTCTCTATAATATACACAGGGACTGCTATTCTCTATAATATACACAGGGACTGCTATTCTCTATAATATACACAGGGGCTGCTAATCTCTTTAATATACACAGGGGCTGCTATTGTCTATAATATACACAGGGACTGCTAATCTCTATAATATACACAGGGACTGCTATTCTCTATAATATACACAGGGACTGCTATTCTCTATAATATACACAGGGACTGCTATTCTCTATAATATACACAGTGACTGCTATTCTCTATAATATACACAGGGACTGCTATTCTCAATAATATACACAGGGGCTGCTATTCTCTATAATATACACAGTGACTGCTATTCTCTGTAATATACACAGGGGCTGCTATTCTCTATAATATACACAGGGACTGCTATTCTCTATAATATACACAGTGACTGCTATTCTCTATAATATACACAGGGGCTGCTATTCTCTATAATATACACAGGGGCTGCTATTCTCTATAATATACATAGGGACCGCTATTCTCTATAATATACACAGGGACCGCTATTCTCTATAATATACACAGGGGCTGCTATTCTCTATAATATACACAGGGACTGTCATTCTCTATAATATACACAGGGACTGCTATTCTCTATAATATACACAGGGACTGCTATTCTCTGTAATATACACAGGGACTGCTATTCTCTGTGATATACACAGTGACTGGTATTCTCTATAATATACACAGGGGCTGCAATCCTCCATAATATACACAGGGGCTGCAATCCGCTATAATATACACAGGGGCTGCAATCCTCTATAATATACACAGGGGCTGCTATTCTCTATAATATACACAGGGGCTGCTATCCTCTATAATATACACAGGGGCTGCTATTCTCTAAAATATACACAGGGACTGCTATTCTCTATAATATACATAGGGGCTGCTATCCTCCAAAATATACGCAGGGACAGCTATTCTCTATAATATACACAGTGACTGCTATTCTCTATAATATACACAGGGACTGCAATCCTCTATAATATACACAGGGTCTGCTATCCTCTATAATATACACAGGGGCTGCTATTCTCTATAATATACACAGGGGCTGCTATTCTCTACAATATACACAGGGGCTGCTATTCTCTATAGTATACACAGGGGCTGCTATTCTCTATAATATACACAGGGACTGCTATTCTCTATAATATACACAGGGACTGCTATTCTCTATAATATACACAGGGGCTGCTATTCCCTATAATATACACAGGGAATGCTATTCTCTATAATATACACAGGGACTGCTATTCTCTATAATATACACAGGGACTGCGATTCTCTATAATATACAAAGGGACTGCTATTCTCTATAATATACACAGGGACTGCTATTCTCTACAATATACAAAGGGACTGCTATTCTCTATAATATACTGAGGGGCTGCTATTCTCTATAATATACACAGGGACTGCTATTCTCTATAATATACACAGGGACTGCTATTCTCTATAATATGCACAGGGACTGCTATTCTCTATATTATACACAGGGACTGCTATTCTCTATAATATACACAGGGGCTGCTATTCTCTATAATATACACAGGGACTGCTATTCTCTATAATATACACAGGGACTGCTATTCTCTATAATATACACAGGGACTGCTATTCTCTATAATATACACAGGGGCTGCTAATCTCTTTAATATACACAGGGGCTGCTATTGTCTATAATATACACAGGGACTGCTAATCTCTATAATATACACAGGGACTGCTATTCTCTATAATATACACAGGGACTGCTATTCTCTATAATATACACAGGGACTGCTATTCTCTATAATATACACAGTGACTGCTATTCTCTATAATATACACAGGGACTGCTATTCTCAATAATATACACAGGGGCTGCTATTCTCTATAATATACACAGTGACTGCTATTCTCTGTAATATACACAGGGGCTGCTATTCTCTATAATATACACAGGGACTGCTATTCTCTATAATATACACAGTGACTGCTATTCTCTATAATATACACAGGGGCTGCTATTCTCTATAATATACACAGGGGCTGCTATTCTCTATAATATACATAGGGACCGCTATTCTCTATAATATACACAGGGACTGCTATTCTCTATAATATACACAGGGGCTGCTATTCTCTATAATATACACAGGGACTGTCATTCTCTATAATATACACAGGGACTGCTATTCTCTATAATATACACAGGGACTGCTATTCTCTTTAATATACACAGGGACTGCTATTCTCTGTGATATACACAGTGACTGGTATTCTCTATAATATACACAGGGGCTGCAATCCTCCATAATATACACAGGGGCTGCAATCCGCTATAATATACACAGGGGCTGCAATCCTCTATAATATACACAGGGGCTGCTATTCTCTATAATATACACAGGGGCTGCTATCCTCTATAATATACACAGGGGCTGCTATTCTCTATAATATACACAGGGGCTGCTATTCTCTATAATATACACAGGGACTGATATTCTCTATAATATACTCAGGGGCTGCTATCCTCTATAATATACACAGGGACTGCTATTCTCTATAATATACACAGTGACTGCTATTCTCTATAATATACACAGGGACTGCTATCCTCTATAATATACACAGGGGCTTCTATTCTCTATAATATACACAGGGGCTGCAATCCTCTATAATATACACAGGGGCTGCTATTCTCTATAATATACACAGGGGCTGCTATTCTCTATAATATACACAGGGGCTGCTATTCTCTATAATATACACAGGGGCTGCTATTCCCTATAATATACACAGGGAATGCTATTCTCTATATTATACACAGGGACTGCTATTCTCTATAATATACACAGGGGCTGCTATTCTCTACAATATACACAGGGACTGCTATTCTCTATAATATACTCAGGGGCTGCTATTCTCTATAATATACACAGGGACTGCTATTCTCTATAATATACACAGGGACTGCTATTCTCTATAATATACACAGGGGCTGCTATTCTCTATAATATACACAGGGACTGCTATTCTCTATAATATACACAGGGACTGCTATTCTCTATAATATACACAGGGACTGCTATTCTCTATAATATACACAGGGGCTGCTATTCTCTATAATATACACAGTGACTGCTATTCTCTGTAATATACACAGGGGCTGCTATTCTCTATAATATACACAGGGACTGCTATTCTCTATAATATACACAGTGACTGCTATTCTCTATAATAAACACAGGGGCTGCTATTCTCTATAATATACACAGGGGCTGCTATTCTCTATAATATACATAGGGACTGCTATTCTCTATAATATACATAGGGACTGCTATTCTCTATAATATACACAGGGACTGTTATTCTCTATAATATACACAGGGGCTGCTATTCTCTATAATATACACAGGGACTGTCATTCTCTATAATATACACAGGGACTGCTATTCTCTATAATATACACAGGGACTGCTATTCTCTGTAATATACACAGGGACTGCTATTCTCTGTGATATACACAGTGACTGGTATTCTCTATAATATACACAGGGGCTGCAATCCTCTATAATATACACAGGGGCTGCAATCCTCTATAATATACACAGGGGCTGCAATCCTCTATAATATACACAGGGGCTGCTATTCTCTATAATATACACAGGGGCTGATATCCTCTATAATATACACACAGGGGCTGCTATTCTCTATAATATACACAGGGAATGCTATTCTCTATAATGTACACAGGGACTGCTATTCTCTATAATATACACAGGGACTGCTATTCTCTATAATATACACAGGGACTGCTATTCTCTATAATATACACAGGGACTGCTATTCTCTATAATATACACAGGGACTGCTATTCTCTATAATATACACAAGGGGCTGCAATTCTCTGTAATATACACAGGGGCTGCTATTCTCTATAATATACACAGGGACTGCTATTCTCTATAATATACACAGCAAATGCTATTCTCTATAATATACACAGTGACTGCTATTCTCTATAATATACACAGCAAATGCTATTCTCTATAATATACACAGTGACTGCTATTCTCTATAATATAAACAGCAAATGCTATTCTCTATAATATACACAGCGACTGCTATTCTCTATAATATACACAGGGGCTGCTATTCTCTATAATATACACAGGGGCTGCTATTCTCTATAATATACACAGGGACTGCTATTCTCTATAATATACACAGTGGCTGCTGTTCTCTATAATATACACAGGGACTGCTATTCTCTATAATCTACACAGGGGCTGCTATTCTCTATAATATACACAGGGACTGCTATTCTCTATAATATACACAGGGGCTGCTATTCTCTATAATATACACAGTGACTGCTATTCTCTGTAATATACACAGGGGCTGCTATTCTCTATAATATACACAGGGACTGCTATTCTCTATAATATACAAAGTGACTGCTATTCTCTATAATATACACAGGGACTGCTATTCTCTATAATATACACAGGGGCTGCTATTCTCTATAATATACACAGGCACTGCTATTCTCTATAATATACACAGGGACTGCTATTCTCTATAATATACACAGGGACTGGTATTCTCTATAATATACACAGGGACTGCTATTCTCTATAATATACACAGGGGCTGCTATTCTCTATAATATACACAGGGACTGCTATTCTCTGTAATATACACAGGGACTGCTATTCTCTGTAATATACACAGTGACTGGTATTCTCTATAATATACACAGGGGCTACAATCCTCTATAATATACACAGGGGCTGCAATCCTCTATAATATACAGAGGGGCTGCAATCCTCTATAATATACACAGGGGCTGCTATCCTCTATAATATACACAGGGGCTGCTATCCCCTATAATATACACAGGGGCTGCTATTCTCTATAATATACACATGGACTGCTATTCTCTATAATATACTCAGGGGCTGCTATCCTCTATAATATACACAGGGACTGCTATTCTCTATAATATACACAGTGACTGCTATTCTCTATAATATACACAGGGACTGCTATCCTCTATAATATACACAGGGGCTGCTATTCTCTATAATATACACAGGGGCTGCTATCCTCTATAATATACACAGGGGCTGCTATTCTCTATGATATACACAGGGGCTGCTATTCTCTATAATATACACAGGGGCTGCTATTCTCTATAATATACACAGGGGCTGCTATTCCCTATAATATACACCGGGAATGCTATTCTCTATAATATACACAGGGACTGCTATTCTCTATAATATACACAGGGACTGCTATTCTCTACAATATACAAAGGGACTGCTATTCTCTATAATATACTGAGGGGCTGCTATTCTCTATAATATACACAGGGACTGCTATTCTCTATAATATACACAGGGACTGCTATTCTCTATAATATGCACAGGGACTGCTATTCTCTATATTATACACAGGGACTGCTATTCTCTATAATATACAAAGGGCTGCTATTCTCTATAATATACACAGGGACTGCTATTCTCTATAATATACACAGGGACTGCTATTCTCTATAATATACACAGGGACTGCTATTCTCTATAATATACACAGGGGCTGCTAATCTCTTTAATATACACAGGGGCTGCTATTGTCTATAATATACACAGGGACTGCTAATCTCTATAATATACACAGGGACTGCTATTCTCTATAATATACACAGGGACTGCTATTCTCTATAATATACACAGGGACTGCTATTCTCTATAATATACACAGTGACTGCTATTCTCTATAATATACACAGGGACTGCTATTCTCAATAATATACACAGGGGCTGCTATTCTCTATAATATACACAGTGACTGCTATTCTCTGTAATATACACAGGGGCTGCTATTCTCTATAATATACACAGGGACTGCTATTCTCTATAATATACACAGTGACTGCTATTCTCTATAATATACACAGGAGCTGCTATTCTCTATAATATACACAGGGGCTGCTATTCTCTATAATATACATAGGGACCGCTATTCTCTATAAAATACACAGGGACTGCTATTCTCTATAATATACACAGGGGCTGCTATTCTCTATAATATACACAGGGACTGTCATTCTCTATAATATACACAGGGACTGCTATTCTCTATAATATACACAGGGACTGCTATTCTCTGTAATATACACAGGGACTGCTATTCTCTGTGATATACACAGTGACTGGTATTCTCTATAATATACACAGGGGCTGCAATCCTCCATAATATACACAGGGGCTGCAATCCGCTATAATATACACAGGGGCTGCAATCCTCTATAATATACACAGGGGCTGCTATTCTCTATAATATACACAGGGGCTGCTATCCTCTATAATATACACAGGGGCTGCTATTCTCTAAAATATACACAGGGAATGCTATTCTCTATAATATACATAGGGGCTGCTATCCTCTATAATATACGCAGGGACAGCTATTCTCTATAATATACACAGTGACTGCTATTCTCTATAATATACACAGGGACTGCAATCCTCTATAATATACACAGGGGCTGCTATCCTCTATAATATACACAGGGGCTGCTATTCTCTATAATATACACAGGGGCTGCTATTCTCTACAATATACACAGGGGCTGCTATTCTCTATAGTATACACAGGGGCTGCTATTCTCTATAATATACACAGGGACTGCTATTCTCTATAATATACACAGGGACTGCTATTCTCTATAATATACACAGGGACTGCTATTCTCTGTAATATACACAGGGACTGCTATTCTCTATAATATACACAGGGACTGCTATTCTCTATAATATACTCAGGGGCTGCTATTCTCTATAATATACACAGGGACTGCTATTCTCTATAATATACACAGGGACTGCTATTCTCTATAATATACACAGGGACTGCTATTCTCTATAATATACACAGCGGCTGCTATTCTCTATAATATACACAGGGACTGCTATTCTCTATAATATACACAGGGGCTGCTAATCTCTGTAATATACACAGGGGCTGCTATTCTCTATAATATACACAGGGGCTGTTATCCTCTATAATATACACAGGGACTGCTATTCTCTATAATATACACAGCAAATGCTATTCTCTATAATATACACAGTGACTGCTATTCTCTATAATATACACAGGGGCTGCTATTCTCTATAATATACACAGTGACTGCTATTCTCTATAATATACACATCAAATGCTATTCTCTATAATATACACAGTGACTGCTATTCTCTATAATATACGCAGGGGCTGCTATTCTCTATAATATACACAGGGGCTGCTATTCTCTATAATATACACAGGGACTGCTATTCTCTACAATATACACAGGGACTGCTATTCTCTACAATATACACAGGGACTGCTATTCTCTATAATATACACAGGGGCGGCTATTCTCTATAATATACACAGGGACTGCTATTCTCTATAATATACACAGGGGCTGCTATCCCCTATAATATACACAGGGGCTGCTATTCTCTATAATATACACATGGACTGCTATTCTCTATAATATACTCAGGGGCTGCTATCCTCTATAATATACACAGGGACTGCTATTCTCTATAATATACACAGTGACTGCTATTCTCTATAATATACACAGGGACTGCTATCCTCTATAATATACACAGGGGCTGCTATTCTCTATAATATACACAGGGGCTGCTATCCTCTATAATATACACAGGGGCTGCTATTCTCTATAATATACACAGGGGCTGCTATTCTCTATAATATACACAGGGGCTGCTATTCTCTATAATATACACAGGGGCTGCTATTCCCTATAATATACACAGGGAATGCTATTCTCTATAATATACACAGGGACTGCGATTCTCTATAATATACAAAGGGACTGCTATTCTCTATAATATACACAGGGACTGCTATTCTCTACAATATACAAAGGGACTGCTATTCTCTATAATATACTGAGGGGCTGCTATTCTCTATAATATACACAGGGACTGCTATTCTCTATAATATACACAGGGACTGCTATTCTCTATAATATGCACAGGGACTGCTATTCTCTATATTATACACAGGGACTGCTATTCTCTATAATATACAAAGGGCTGCTATTCTCTATAATATACACAGGGACTGCTATTCTCTATAATATACACAGGGACTGCTATTCTCTATAATATACACAGGGACTGCTATTCTCTATAATATACAGAGGGGCTGCTAATCTCTTTAATATACACAGGGGCTGCTATTGTCTATAATATACACAGGGACTGCTAATCTCTATAATATACACAGGGACTGCTATTCTCTATAATATACACAGGGACTGCTATTCTCTATAATATACACAGGGACTGCTATTCTCTATAATATACACAGTGACTGCTATTCTCTATAATATACACAGGGACTGCTATTCTCAATAATATACACAGGGGCTGCTATTCTCTATAATATACACAGTGACTGCTATTCTCTGTGATATACACAGTGACTGGTATTCTCTATAATATACACAGGGGCTGCAATCCTCCATAATATACACAGGGGCTGCAATCCGCTATAATATACACAGGGGCTGCAATCCTCTATAATATACACAGGGGCTGCTATTCTCTATAATATACACAGTGGCTGCTATCCTCTATAATATACACAGGGGCTGCTATTCTCTAAAATATACACAGGGAATGCTATTCTCTATAATATACATAGGGGCTGCTATCCTCTATAATATACGCAGGGACAGCTATTCTCTATAATATACACAGTGACTGCTATTCTCTATAATATACACAGGGACTGCAATCCTCTATAATATACACAGGGGCTGCTATCCTCTATAATATACACAGGGGCTGCTATTCTCTATAATATACACAGGGGCTGCTATTCTCTACAATATACACAAGGGCTGCTATTCTCTATAGTATACACAGGGGCTGCTATTCTCTATAATATACACAGGGACTGCTATTCTCTGTAATATACACAGGGACTGCTATTCTCTATAATATACTCAGGGACTGCTATTCTCTGTAATATACACAGGGACTGCTATTCTCTATAATATACACAGGGACTGCTATTCTCTATAATATACTCAGGGGCTGCTATTCTCTATAATATACACAGGGACTGCTATTCTCTATAATATACACAGGGACTGCTATTCTCTATAATATACACAGGGACTGCTATTCTCTATAATATACACAGCGGCTGCTATTCTCTATAATATACACAGGGACTGCTATTCTCTATAATATACACAGGGGCTGCTAATCTCTGTAATATACACAGGGGCTGCTATTCTCTATAATATACACAGGGGCTGTTATCCTCTATAATATACACAGGGACTGCTATTCTCTATAATATACACAGCAAATGCTATTCTCTATAATATACACAGTGACTGCTATTCTCTATAATATACACAGGGGCTGCTATTCTCTATAATATACACAGTGACTGCTATTCTCTATAATATACACATCAAATGCTATTCTCTATAATATACACAGTGACTGCTATTCTCTATAATATACGCAGGGGCTGCTATTCTCTATAATATACACAGGGGCTGCTATTCTCTATAATATACACAGGGACTGCTATTCTCTATAATATACACAGGGACTGCTATTCTCTACAATATACACAGGGACTGCTATTCTCTATAATATACACAGGGGCTGCTATTCTCTATAATATACACAGGGACTGCTATTCTCTATAATATACACAGGGGCTGCTATCCCCTATAATATACACAGGGGCTGCTATTCTCTATAATATACACATGGACTGCTATTCTCTATAATATTCTCAGGGGCTGCTATCCTCTATAATATACATAGGGACTGCTATTCTCTATAATATACACAGTGACTGCTATTCTCTATAATATACACAGGGACTGCTATCCTCTATAATATACACAGGGGCTGCTATTCTCTATAATATACACAGGGGCTGCTATCCTCTATAATATACACAGGGGCTGCTATTCTCTATAATATACACAGGGGCTGCTATTCTCTATAATATACACAGGGGCTGCTATTCTCTATAATATACACAGGGGCTGCTATTCCCTATAATATACACAGGGAATGCTATTCTCTATAATATACACAGGGACTGCGATTCTCTATAATATACAAAGGGACTGCTATTCTCTATAATATACACAGGGACTGCTATTCTCTACAATATACAAAGGGACTGCTATTCTCTATAATATACTGAGGGGCTGCTATTCTCTATAATATACACAGGGACTGCTATTCTCTATAATATACACAGGGACTGCTATTCTCTATAATATGCACAGGGACTGCTATTCTCTATATTATACACAGGGACTGCTATTCTCTATAATATACAAAGGGCTGCTATTCTCTATAATATACACAGGGACTGCTATTCTCTATAATATACACAGGGACTGCTATTCTCTATAATATACACAGGGACTGCTATTCTCTATAATATACACAGGGGCTGCTAATCTCTTTAATATACACAGGGGCTGCTATTGTCTATAATATACACAGGGACTGCTAATCTCTATAATATACACAGGGACTGCTATTCTCTATAATATACACAGGGACTGCTATTCTCTATAATATACACAGGGACTGCTATTCTCTATAATATACACAGTGACTGCTATTCTCTATAATATACACAGGGACTGCTATTCTCAATAATATACACAGGGGCTGCTATTCTCTATAATATACACAGTGACTGCTATTCTCTGTAATATACACAGGGGCTGCTATTCTCTATAATATACACAGGGACTGCTATTCTCTATAATATACACAAAGGCTGCTATTCTCTATAATATACACAGGGGCTGCTATTCTCTATAATATACATAGGGACCGCTATTCTCTATAATATACACAGGGACTGCTATTCTCTATAATATACACAGGGGCTGCTATTCTCTATAATATACACAGGGACTGTCATTCTCTATAATATACACAGGGACTGCTATTCTCTGTAATATACACAGGGACTGCTATTCTCTGTAATATACACAGGGACTGCTATTCTCTGTGATATACACAGTGACTGGTATTCTCTATAATATACACAGGGGCTGCAATCCTCCATAATATACACAGGGGCTGCAATCCGCTATAATATACACAGGGGCTGCAATCCTCTGTAATATACACAGGGGCTGCTATTCTCTATAATATACACAGGGGCTGCTATCCTCTATAATATACACAGGGGCTGCTATTCTCTAAAATATACACAGGGACTGCTATTCTCTATAACATACACAGGGGCTGCTATCCTCTATAATATACGCAGGGACAGCTATTCTCTATAATATACACAGTGACTGCTATTCTCTATAATATACACAGGGAGTGCAATCCTCTATAATATACACAGGGGCTGCTATCCTCTATAATATACACAGGGGCTGCTATTCTCTATAATATACACAGGGGCTGCTATTCTCTATAATATACACAGGGGCTGCTATTCTCTATAGTATACACAGGGGCTGCTATTCCCTATAATATACACAGGGAATGCTATTCTCTATAATATACACTGGGACTGCTATTCTCTATAATATACACAGGGACTGCTATTCTCTATAATATACATAGGGACTGCTATTCTCTATAATATACACAGGGACTGCTATTCTCTATAATATACACAGGGACTGCTATTCTCTATAATATACTCAGGGGCTGCTATTCTCTATAATATACACAGGGACTGCTATTCTCTATAATATACACAGGGACTGCTATTCTCTATAATATACACAGGGACTGCTATTCTCTATAATATACACAGCGGCTGCTATTCTCTATAATATACACAGGGACTGCTATTCTCTATAATATACACAGGTGCTGCTAATCTCTATAATAAACACAGGGGCTGCTATTGTCTATAATATACACAGGGACTGCTAATCTCTATAATTTACACAGGGACTGCAATTCTCTATGATATACACAGGGACTGCTATTCTCTATAATATACACAGGGACTGCTATTCTCTATAATATACACAGGGACTGCTATTCTCTATAATATACACAGGGGCTGCTATTCTCTGTAATATACACAGGGGCTGCTATTCTCTATAATATACACAGGGGCTGTTATCCTCTATAATGTACACAGGGACTGCTATTCTCTATAATATACACAGTGACTGCTATTCTCTATAATATACACAGGGACTGCTATTCTCTATAATATACACAGGGACTGCTATTCTCTGTAATATACACAAGGGCTGCTATTCTCTTTAATATACACAGGGGCTGTTATCCTCTATAATATAAACAGGGACTGCTATTCTCTATAATATACACAGCAAATGCTATTCTCTGTAATATACACAGGGACTGCTATTCTCTATAATATACACAGGGACTGCTATTCTCTATAATATACACAGTGACTGCTATTCTCTATAATATACACAGGGACTGCTATTCTCTATAATATACACAGGGACTGCTATTCTCTGTAATATACACAGGGGCTGCTATTCTCTATAATATACACAGGGGCTGTTATCCTCTATAATATACACAGGGACTGCTATTCTCTATAATATACACAGCAAATGCTATTCTCTATAATATACACAGTGACTGCTATTCTCTATAATATACACAGGGGCTGCTATTCTCTATAATATACACAGTGACTGCTATTCTCTATAATATACACATCAAATGCTATTCTCTATAATATACACAGTGACTGCTATTCTCTATAATATACGCAGGGGCTGCTATTCTCTATAATATACACAGGGACTGCTATTCTCTATAATATACACAGGGGCTGCTATTCTCTATAATATACACAGGGACTGCTATTCTCTATAATATACACAGGGACTGCTATTCTCTACAATATACACAGGGACTGCTATTCTCTATAATATACACAGGGGCTGCTATTCTCTATAATATACACAGGGACTGCTATTCTCTATGATATACACAGGGGCTGCTATTCTCTATAATATACACAGGGGCTGCTAATCTCTATAATATACACAGGGACTGCTATTCTCTATAATATACCCAGGGACTGCTATTCTCTATAATATACACAGGTACTGCTATTCTCTAAAATATACACAGGGACTGCTATTCTCTATAATATACACAGTGACTGCTATTCTCTATAATATACACAGCGACTGCTATTCTCTATAATATACACAGGGGCTGCTATTCCCTATAATATACACAGTGACTGCTATTCTCTCTAATATACACTGGGGCTGCTATACTCTGTAATATACACAGGGACTGCTATTCTCTATAATATACACAGTGACTGCTGTTCTCTATAATATACACAGGGACTGCTATTCTCTATAATATACACAGGGACTGCTATTCTCTATAATATACACAGGGACTGCTATTCTCTATAATATACACAGTGACTGCTATTCTCTGTAATATACACAGGGACTGCTATTCTCTATAATATACACAGGGACTGCTATTCTCTATAATATACACAGGGACTGCTATTCTCTCTAATATACACAGGGACTGCTATTCTCTATAATATACACAGTGACTGCTATTCTCTATAATATACACAGGGACTGCTATTCTCTATAATATACACAGGGGCTGCTATTCTCTATAATATACACAGTGACTGCTATTCTCTGTAATATACACAGGGGCTGCTATTCTCTATAATATACACGGGGACTGCTATTCTCTATAATGTACACAGTGACTGCTATTCTCTATAATATACACAGGGACTGCTATTCTCTATAATATACACAGGGGCTGCTATTCTCTATAATATACACAGGGACTGTCTTTCTCTATAATATACACAGGGACTGCTATTCTCTATAATATACACAGGGACTGCTATTCTCTGTAATATACACAGGGACTGCTATTCTCTATAATATACAAAGTGACTGGTATTCTCTATAATATACACAGGGGCTGCAATCCTCTATAATATACACAGGGGCTGCAATCCTTTATAATATACAGAGGGGCTGCAATCCTCAATAAAATACACAGGGGCTGCTATTCTCTATAATATACACAGGGGCTGCTATCCTCTATAATATACACAGGGACTGCTATTCTCTATAATATACACAGGGACTGCTATTCTCTATAATATACACAGGGACTGCTATTCTCTATAATATACACAGGGGCTGCTATTCTCTATAATATACACAGGGACTGCTATTCTCTATAATATACTCAGGGGCTGCTATCCTCTATAATATACACAGGGACTGCTATTCTCTATAATATACACAGTGACTGCTATTCTCTATAATATACACAGGGACTGCTATCCTCTATAATATACACAGGGGCTGCTATTCTCTATAATATACACAGGGGCTGCTATTCTCTATAATATACAGAGGGACTGCTATTCTCTATAATATACACAGGGACTGCTATTCTCTATAATATACACAGGGACTGCTATTCTCTATAATATACACAGGGACTGCGATTCTCTATAATATACAAAGGGACTGCTATTCTCTATAATATACTGAGGGGCTGCTATTCTCTATAATATACACAGGGACTGCTATTCTCTATAATATACACAGGGACTGCTATTCTCTATAATATGCACAGGGACTGCTATTCTCTATATTATACACAGGGACTGCTATTCTCTATAATATACAAAGGGCTGCTATTCTCTATAATATACACAGGGACTGCTATTCTCTATAATATACACAGGGACTGCTATTCTCTATAATATACACAGGGACTGCTATTCTCTATAATATACACAGGGGCTGCTAATCTCTTTAATATACACAGGGGCTGCTATTGTCTATAATATACACAGGGACTGCTAATCTCTATAATATACACAGGGACTGCTATTCTCTATAATATACACAGGGACTGCTATTCTCTATAATATACACAGGGACTGCTATTCTCTATAATATACACAGTGACTGCTATTCTCTATAATATACACAGGGACTGCTATTCTCAATAATATACACAGGGGCTGCTATTCTCTATAATATACACAGTGACTGCTATTCTCTGTAATATACACAGGGGCTGCTATTCTCTATAATATACACAGGGACTGCTATTCTCTATAATATACACAAAGGCTGCTATTCTCTATAATATACACAGGGGCTGCTATTCTCTATAATATACATAGGGACCGCTATTCTCTATAATATACACAGGGACTGCTATTCTCTATAATATACACAGGGGCTGCTATTCTCTATAATATACACAGGGACTGTCATTCTCTATAATATACACAGGGACTGCTATTCTCTGTAATATACACAGGGACTGCTATTCTCTGTAATATACACAGGGACTGCTATTCTCTGTGATATACACAGTGACTGGTATTCTCTATAATATACACAGGGGCTGCAATCCTCCATAATATACACAGGGGCTGCAATCCGCTACAATATACACAGGGGCTGCAATCCTCTGTAATATACACAGGGGCTGCTATTCTCTATAATATACACAGGGGCTGCTATCCTCTATAATATACACAGGGGCTGCTATTCTCTAAAATATACACAGGGACTGCTATTCTCTATAACATACACAGGGGCTGCTATCCTCTATAATATACGCAGGGACAGCTATTCTCTATAATATACACAGTGACTGCTATTCTCTATAATATACACAGGGAGTGCAATCCTCTATAATATACACAGGGGCTGCTATCCTCTATAATATACACAGGGGCTGCTATTCTCTATAATATACACAGGGGCTGCTATTCTCTATAATATACACAGGGGCTGCTATTCTCTATAGTATACACAGGGGCTGCTATTCCCTATAATATACACAGGGAATGCTATTCTCTATAATATACACTGGGACTGCTATTCTCTATAATATACACAGGGACTGCTATTCTCTATAATATACATAGGGACTGCTATTCTCTATAATATACACAGGGACTGCTATTCTCTATAATATACACAGGGACTGCTATTCTCTATAATATACTCAGGGGCTGCTATTCTCTATAATATACACAGGGACTGCTATTCTCTATAATATACACAGGGACTGCTATTCTCTATAATATACACAGGGACTGCTATTCTCTATAATATACACAGCGGCTGCTATTCTCTATAATATACACAGGGACTGCTATTCTCTATAATATACACAGGGGCTGCTAATCTCTATAATAAACACAGGGGCTGCTATTGTCTATAATATACACAGGGACTGCTAATCTCTATAATTTACACAGGGACTGCAATTCTCTATGATATACACAGGGACTGCTATTCTCTATAATATACACAGGGACTGCTATTCTCTATAATATACACAGGGACTGCTATTCTCTATAATATACACAGGGGCTGCTATTCTCTGTAATATACACAGGGGCTGCTATTCTCTATAATATACACAGGGGCTGTTATCCTCTATAATGTACACAGGGACTGCTATTCTCTATAATATACACAGTGACTGCTATTCTCTATAATATACACAGGGACTGCTATTCTCTATAATATACACAGGGACTGCTATTCTCTGTAATATACACAAGGGCTGCTATTCTCTTTAATATACACAGGGGCTGTTATCCTCTATAATATAAACAGGGACTGCTATTCTCTATAATATACACAGCAAATGCTATTCTCTGTAATATACACAGGGACTGCTATTCTCTATAATATACACAGGGACTGCTATTCTCTATAATATACACAGTGACTGCTATTCTCTATAATATACACAGGGACTGCTATTCTCTATAATATACACAGGGACTGCTATTCTCTGTAATATACACAGGGGCTGCTATTCTCTATAATATACACAGGGGCTGTTATCCTCTATAATATACACAGGGACTGCTATTCTCTATAATATACACAGCAAATGCTATTCTCTATAATATACACAGTGACTGCTATTCTCTATAATATACACAGGGGCTGCTATTCTCTATAATATACACAGTGACTGCTATTCTCTATAATATACACATCAAATGCTATTCTCTATAATATACACAGTGACTGCTATTCTCTATAATATACGCAGGGGCTGCTATTCTCTATAATATACACAGGGACTGCTATTCTCTATAATATACACAGGGGCTGCTATTCTCTATAATATACACAGGGACTGCTATTCTCTATAATATACACAGGGACTGCTATTCTCTACAATATACACAGGGACTGCTATTCTCTATAATATACACAGGGGCTGCTATTCTCTATAATATACACAGGGACTGCTATTCTCTATGATATACACAGGGGCTGCTATTCTCTATAATATACACAGGGGCTGCTAATCTCTATAATATACACAGGGACTGCTATTCTCTATAATATACCCAGGGACTGCTATTCTCTATAATATACACAGGTACTGCTATTCTCTAAAATATACACAGGGACTGCTATTCTCTATAATATACACAGTGACTGCTATTCTCTATAATATACACAGCGACTGCTATTCTCTATAATATACACAGGGGCTGCTATTCCCTATAATATACACAGTGACTGCTATTCTCTCTAATATACACTGGGGCTGCTATACTCTGTAATATACACAGGGACTGCTATTCTCTATAATATACACAGTGACTGCTGTTCTCTATAATATACACAGGGACTGCTATTCTCTATAATATACACAGGGACTGCTATTCTCTATAATATACACAGGGACTGCTATTCTCTATAATATACACAGTGACTGCTATTCTCTGTAATATACACAGGGACTGCTATTCTCTATAATATACACAGGGACTGCTATTCTCTATAATATACACAGGGACTGCTATTCTCTCTAATATACACAGGGACTGCTATTCTCTATAATATACACAGTGACTGCTATTCTCTATAATATACACAGGGACTGCTATTCTCTATAATATACACAGGGGCTGCTATTCTCTATAATATACACAGTGACTGCTATTCTCTGTAATATACACAGGGGCTGCTATTCTCTATAATATACACGGGGACTGCTATTCTCTATAATGTACACAGTGACTGCTATTCTCTATAATATACACAGGGACTGCTATTCTCTATAATATACACAGGGGCTGCTATTCTCTATAATATACACAGGGACTGTCTTTCTCTATAATATACACAGGGACTGCTATTCTCTATAATATACACAGGGACTGCTATTCTCTGTAATATACACAGGGACTGCTATTCTCTATAATATACACAGTGACTGGTATTCTCTATAATATACACAGGGGCTGCAATCCTCTATAATATACACAGGGGCTGCAATCCTTTATAATATACAGAGGGGCTGCAATCCTCAATAATATACACAGGGGCTGCTATTCTCTATAATATACACAGGGGCTGCTATCCTCTATAATATACACAGGGACTGCTATTCTCTATAATATACACAGGGACTGCTATTCTCTATAATATACACAGGGACTGCTATTCTCTATAATATACACAGGGGCTGCTATTCTCTATAATATACACAGGGACTGCTATTCTCTATAATATACTCAGGGGCTGCTATCCTCTATAATATACACAGGGACTGCTATTCTCTATAATATACACAGTGACTGCTATTCTCTATAATATACACAGGGACTGCTATCCTCTATAATATACACAGGGGCTGCTATTCTCTATAATATACACAGGGGCTGCTATTCTCTATAATATACAGAGGGACTGCTATTCTCTATAATATACACAGGGACTGCTATTCTCTATAATATACACAGGGACTGCTATTCTCTATAATATACACAGGGGCTGCTAATCTCTATAATATACACAGGGGCTGCTATTGTCTATAATATACACAGGGACTGCTAATCTCTATAATATACACAGGGACTGCTATTCTCTATAATATACACAGGGACTGCTATTCTCTATAATATACACAGGGACTGCTATTCTCTATAATATACACAGTGACTGCTATTCTCTATAATATACACAGGGACTGCTATTCTCTATAATATACACAGGGGCTGCTATTCTCTATAATATACACAGTGACTGCTATTCTCTGTAATATACACAGGGGCTGCAATTCTCTATAATATACACAGGGACTGCTATTCTCTATAATATACACAGTGACTGCTATTCTCTATAATACACACAGGGGCTGCTATTCTCTATAATATACACAGGGGCTGCTATTCTCTATAATATACATAGGGACTGCTATTCTCTATAATATACACAGGGACTGCTATTCTCTATAATATACACAGGGGCTGCTATTCTCTATAATATACACAGGGACTGTTATTCTCTATAATATACACAGGGACTGCTATTCTCTATAATATACACAGGGACTGCTATTCTCTGTAATATACACAGGGACTGCTATTCTCTGTGATATACACAGTGACTGGTATTCTCTATAATATACACAGGGGCTGCAATCCTCTATAATATACACAGGGGCTGCAATCCTCTATAATATACACAGGGGCTGCTATTCTCTATAATATACACAGGGGCTGCTATCCTCTATAATATACACAGGGGCTGCCATTCTCTAAAATATACACAGGGACTGCTATTCTCTATAATATACACAGGGGCTGCTATCCTCTATAATATACGCAGGGACAGCTATTCTCTATAATATACACAGTGACTGCTATTCTCTATAATATACACAGGGACTGGTATCCTCTATAATATACACAGGGACTGCTATCCTCTATAATATACACAGGGGCTGCTATTCTCTATAATATACACAGGGGCTGCTATTCTCTATAATATACACAGGGGCTGCTATTCTCTATAGCATACACAGGGGCTGCTATTCCCTATAATATACACAGGGAATGCTATTCTCTATATTATACACAGGGACGGCTATTCTCTATAATATACACAGGGACTGCTATTCTCTATAATATACACAGGGACTGCTATTCTCTATAATATACACAGGGACTGCTATTCTCTATAATATACACAGGGACTGCTATTCTCTATAATATACTCAGGGGCTGCTATTCTCTATAATATACACAGGGACTGCTATTCTCTATAATATACACAGGGACTGCTATTCTCTATAATATACACAGGGACTGCTATTCTCTATAATATACACAGCGGCTGCTATTCTCTATAATATACACAGGGACTGCTATTCTCTATAATATACACAGGGGCTGCTAATCTCTATAATAAACACAGGGGCTGCTATTGTCTATAATATACACAGGGACTGCTAATCTCTATAATATACACAGGGACTGCTATTCTCTATAATATACACAGGGACTGCTATTCTCTATAATATACACAGGGACTGCTATTCTCTATAATATACACAGGGACTGCTATTCTCTATAATATACACAGGGGCTGCTATTCTCTTTAATATACACAGGGGCTGCTATTCTCTATAATATACACAGGGGCTGTTATCCTCTATAATGTACGCAGGGACTGCTATTCTCTATAATATACACAGTGACTGCTATTCTCTATAATATACACAGGGGCTGCTATTCTCTATAATATACAGAGGGACTGTCTTTCTCTATAATATACACAGGGACTGCTATTCTCTATAATATACACAGGGACTGCTATTCTCTGTAATATACACAGGGACTGCTATTCTCTATAATATACACAGTGACTGGTATTCTCTATAATATACACAGGTTCTGCAATCCTCTATAATATAAACAGGGGCTGCAATCCTTTATAATATACAGAGGGGCTGCAATCCTCAATAATATACACAGGGGCTGCTATTCTCTATAATATACACAGGGACTGCTAATCTCTATAATATACACAGGGACTGCTATTCTCTATAATATACACAGGGACTGCTATTCTCTATAATATACACAGTGACTGCTATTCTCTATAATATACACAGGGACTGCTTTTCTCTATAATATACACAGGGACTGCTATTCTCTATAATATACACAGGGACTGCTATTCTCTATAATATACACAGTGACTGCTATTCTCTATAATATACACAGGGACTGCTATTCTCTATAATATACACAGGGGCTGCTATTCTCTATAATATACACAGTGACTGCTATTCTCTGTAATATACACAGGGGCTGCTATTCTCTATAATATACACAGGGACTGCTATTCTCTATAATATACACAGTGACTGCTATTCTCTATAATATACACAGGGGCTGCTATTCTCTATAATATACACAGGGGCTGCTATTCTCTATAATATACATAGGGACTGCTATTCTCTATAATATACACAGGGACTGCTATTCTCTATAATATACACAGGGACTGTTATTCCCTATAATATACACAGGGGCTGCTATTCCCTATAATATACACAGGGAATGCTATTCTCTATAATATACACAGGGACTGCTATTCTCTATAATATACACAGGGACTGCTATTCTCTATAATATACACAGGGACTGCTATTCTCTATAATATACACAGGGACTGCTATTCTCTATAATATACACAGTGACTGCTATTCTCTGTAATATACACAGGGACTGCTATTCTCTATAATATACACAGGGACTGCTATTCTCTATAATATACACAGGGACTGCTATTCTCTCTAATATACACAGGGACTGCTATTCTCTATAATATACACGGTGACTGCTATTCTCTATAATATACACAGGGACTGCTATTCTCTATAATATACACAGGGGCTGCTATTCTCTATAATATACACAGTGACTGCTATTCTCTGTAATATACACAGGGGCTGCTATTCTCTATAATATACACGGGGACTGCTATTCTCTATATTGTACACAGTGACTGCTATTCTCTATAATATACACAGGGACTGCTATTCTCTATAATATACACAGGGGCTGCTATTCTCTATAATATACACAGGGACTGTCTTTCTCTATAATATACACAGGGACTGCTATTCTCTATAATATACACAGGGACTGCTATTCTCTGTAATATACACAGGGACTGCTATTCTCTATAATATACACAGTGACTGGTATTCTCTATAATATACACAGGGGCTGCAATCCTCTATAATATACACAGGGGCTGCAATCCTTTATAATATACAGAGGGGCTGCAATCCTCAATAATATACACAGGGGCTGCTATTCTCTATAATATACACAGGGGCTGCTATCCTCTATAATATACACAGGGACTGCTATTCTCTATAATATACACAGGGACTGCTATTCTCTATAATATACACAGGGACTGCTATTCTCTATAATATACACAGGGGCTGCTATTCTCTATAATATACACAGGGACTGCTATTCTCTATAATATACTCAGGGGCTGCTATCCTCTATAATATACACAGGGACTGCTATTCTCTATAATATACACAGTGACTGCTATTCTCTATAATATACACAGGGACTGCTATCCTCTATAATATACACAGGGGCTGCTATTCTCTATAATATACACAGGGGCTGCTATTCTCTATAATATACAGAGGGACTGCTATTCTCTATAATATACACAGGGACTGCTATTCTCTATAATATACACAGGGACTGCTATTCTCTATAATATACACAGGGGCTGCTAATCTCTATAATATACACAGGGGCTGCTATTGTCTATAATATACACAGGGACTGCTAATCTCTATAATATACACAGGGACTGCTATTCTCTATAATATACACAGGGACTGCTATTCTCTATAATATACACAGGGACTGCTATTCTCTATAATATACACAGTGACTGCTATTCTCTATAATATACACAGGGACTGCTATTCTCTATAATATACACAGGGGCTGCTATTCTCTATAATATACACAGTGACTGCTATTCTCTGTAATATACACAGGGGCTGCAATTCTCTATAATATACACAGGGACTGCTATTCTCTATAATATACACAGTGACTGCTATTCTCTATAATACACACAGGGGCTGCTATTCTCTATAATATACACAGGGGCTGCTATTCTCTATAATATACATAGGGACTGCTATTCTCTATAATATACACAGGGACTGCTATTCTCTATAATATACACAGGGGCTGCTATTCTCTATAATATACACAGGGACTGTTATTCTCTATAATATACACAGGGACTGCTATTCTCTATAATATACACAGGGACTGCTATTCTCTGTAATATACACAGGGACTGCTATTCTCTGTGATATACACAGTGACTGGTATTCTCTATAATATACACAGGGGCTGCAATCCTCTATAATATACACAGGGGCTGCAATCCTCTATAATATACACAGGGGCTGCTATTCTCTATAATATACACAGGGGCTGCTATCCTCTATAATATACACAGGGGCTGCCATTCTCTAAAATATACACAGGGACTGCTATTCTCTATAATATACACAGGGGCTGCTATCCTCTATAATATACGCAGGGACAGCTATTCTCTATAATTTACACAGTGACTGCTATTCTCTATAATATACACAGGGACTGGTATCCTCTATAATATACACAGGGACTGCTATCCTCTATAATATACACAGGGGCTGCTATTCTCTATAATATACACAGGGGCTGCTATTCTCTATAATATACACAGGGGCTGCTATTCTCTATAGCATACACAGGGGCTGCTATTCCCTATAATATACACAGGGAATGCTATTCTCTATATTATACACAGGGACGGCTGTTCTCTATAATATACACAGGGACTGCTATTCTCTATAATATACACAGGGACTGCTATTCTCTATAATATACACAGGGACTGCTATTCTCTATAATATACACAGGGACTGCTATTCTCTATAATATACTCAGGGGCTGCTATTCTCTATAATATACACAGGGACTGCTATTCTCTATAATATACACAGGGACTGCTATTCTCTATAATATACACAGGGACTGCTATTCTCTATAATATACACAGCGGCTGCTATTCTCTATAATATACACAGGGACTGCTATTCTCTATAATATACACAGGGGCTGCTAATCTCTATAATAAACACAGGGGCTGCTATTGTCTATAATATACACAGGGACTGCTAATCTCTATAATATACACAGGGACTGCTATTCTCTATAATATACACAGGGACTGCTATTCTCTATAATATACACAGGGACTGCTATTCTCTATAATATACACAGGGACTGCTATTCTCTATAATATACACAGGGGCTGCTATTCTCTTTAATATACACAGGGGCTGCTATTCTCTATAATATACACAGGGGCTGTTATCCTCTATAATGTACGCAGGGACTGCTATTCTCTATAATATACACAGTGACTGCTATTCTCTATAATATACACAGGGGCTGCTATTCTCTATAATATACACAGGGACTGTCTTTCTCTATAATATACACAGGGACTGCTATTCTCTATAATATACACAGGGACTGCTATTCTCTGGAATATACACAGGGACTGCTATTCTCTATAATATACACAGTGACTGGTATTCTCTATAATATACACAGGTTCTGCAATCCTCTATAATATAAACAGGGGCTGCAATCCTTTATAATATACAGAGGGGCTGCAATCCTCAATAATATACACAGGGACTGCTATTCTCTACAATATACACAGGGACTGCTATTCTCTATAATATACACAGGGGCTGCTATTCTCTATAATATACACAGGGACTGCTATTCTCTATGATATACACAGGGGCTGCTATTCTCTATGATATACACAGGGGCTGCTAATCTCTATAATATACACAGGGACTGCTATTCTCTATAATATACACAGGGACTGCTATTCTCTATAATATACACAGCGGCTGCTATTCTCTATAATATACACAGTGACTGCTGTTCTCTATAATATACACAGGGACTGCTATTCTCTATAATATACACAGTGACTGCTGTTCTCTATAATATACACAGGGACTGCTATTCTCTATAATGTACACAGGGGCTGCTATTCTCTATAATATACACAGGGACTGCTATTCTCTATAATATACACAGGGACTGCTATTCTCTATAATATACACAGGGACTGCTATTCTATATAATATACACAGGGGCTGCTAATCTCTATAATATACACAGGGACTGCTATTGTCTATAATATACACAGGGACTGCTAATCTCTATAATATACACAGGGACTGCTATTCTCTATAATATACACAGGGACTGCTATTCTCTATAATATACACAGGGACTGCTATTCTCTATAATATACACAGTGACTGCTATTCTCTATAATATACACAGGGACTGCTATTCTCTATAATATACACAGGGGCTGCTATTCTCTATAATATACACAGTGACTGCTATTCTCTGTAATATACACAGGGGCTGCTATTCTCTATAATATACACAGGGACTGCTATTCTCTATAATATACACAGTGACTGCTATTCTCTATAATATACACAGGGGCTGCTATTCTCTATAATATACACAGGGGCTGCTATTCTCTATAATATACATAGGGACTGCTATTCTCTATAATATACACAGGGACTGCTATTCTCTATAATATACACAGGGGCTGCTATTCTCTATAATATACACAGGGACTGCTATTCTCTATAATATACACAGGGACTGCTATTCTCTGTAATATACACAGGGACTGCTATTCTCTGTGATATACACAGTGACTGGTATTCTCTATAATATACACAGGGGCTGCAATCCTCTATAATATACACAGGGGCTGCAATCCTCTATAATATACACAGGGGCTGCTATTCTCTATAATATACACAGGGGCTGCTATCCTCTATAATATACACAGGGGCTGCCATTCTCTAAAATATACACAGGGACTGCTATTCTCTATAATATACACAGGGGCTGCTATCCTCTATAATATACGCAGGGACAGCTATTCTCTATAATATACACAGTGACTGCTATTCTCTATAATATACACAGGGACTGGTATCCTCTATAATATACACAGGGACTGCTATCCTCTATAATATACACAGGGGCTGCTATTCTCTATAATATACACAGGGGCTGCTATTCTCTATAATATACACAGGGGCTGCTATTCTCTATAGCATACACAGGGGCTGCTATTCCCTATAATATACACAGGGAATGCTATTCTCTATATTATGCACAGGGACGGCTATTCTCTATAATATACACAGGGACTGCTATTCTCTATAATATACACAGGGACTGCTATTCTCTATAATATACACAGGGACTGCTATTCTCTATAATATACACAGGGACTGCTATTCTCTATAATATACTCAGGGGCTGCTATTCTCTATAATATACACAGGGACTGCTATTCTCTATAATATACACAGGGACTGCTATTCTCTATAATATACACAGGGACTGCTATTCTCTATAATATACACAGCGGCTGCTATTCTCTATAATATACACAGGGACTGCTATTCTCTATAATATACACAGGGGCTGCTAATCTCTATAATAAACACAGGGGCTGCTATTGTCTATAATATACACAGGGACTGCTAATCTCTATAATATACACAGGGACTGCTATTCTCTATAATATACACAGGGACTGCTATTCTCTATAATATACACAGGGACTGCTATTCTCTATAATATACACAGGGACTGCTATTCTCTATAATATACACAGGGGCTGCTATTCTCTTTAATATACACAGGGGCTGCTATTCTCTATAATATACACAGGGGCTGTTATCCTCTATAATGTACGCAGGGACTGCTATTCTCTATAATATACACAGTGACTGCTATTCTCTATAATATACACAGGGGCTGCTATTCTCTATAATATACACAGGGACTGTCTTTCTCTATAATATACACAGGGACTGCTATTCTCTATAATATACACAGGGACTGCTATTCTCTGTAATATACACAGGGACTGCTATTCTCTATAATATACACAGTGACTGGTATTCTCTATAATATACACAGGTTCTGCAAACCTCTATAATATAAACAGGGGCTGCAATCCTTTATAATATACAGAGGGGCTGCAATCCTCAATAATATACACAGGGGCTGCTATTCTCTATAATATACACAGGGACTGCTAATCTCTATAATATACACAGGGACTGCTATTCTCTATAATATACTCAGGGACTGCTATTCTCTATAATATACACAGTGACTGCTATTCTCTATAATATACACAGGGACTGCTTTTCTCTATAATATACACAGGGACTGCTATTCTCTATAATATACACAGGGACTGCTATTCTCTATAATATACACAGTGACTGCTATTCTCTATAATATACACAGGGACTGCTATTCTCTATAATATACACAGGGGCTGCTATTCTCTATAATATACACAGTGACTGCTATTCTCTGTAATATACACAGGGGCTGCTATTTATATAATATACACAGGGACTGCTATTCTCTATAATATACACAGTGACTGCTATTCTCTATAATATACACAGGGGCTGCTATTCTCTATAATATACACAGGGGCTGCTATTCTCTATAATATACATAGGGACTGCTATTCTCTATAATATACACAGGGACTGCTATTCTCTATAATATACACAGGGACTGTTATTCCCTATAATATACACAGGGGCTGCTATTCCCTATAATATACACAGGGAATGCTATTCTCTATAATATACACAGGGACTGCTATTCTCTATAATATACACAGGGACTGCTATTCTCTATAATATACACAGGGACTGCTATTCTCTATAATATACACAAAGACTGCTATTCTCTGTAATATACACAGGGACTGCTATTCTCTATATTATACTCAGGGGCTGCTATTCTCTATAATATACACAGGGACTGCTATTCTCTATAATATACACAGGGACTGCTATTCTCTATAATATACACAGGGACTGCTATTCTCTATAATATACACAGCGGCTGCTATTCTCTTTAATATACACAGGGGCTGCTATTCTCTATAATATACACAGGGGCTGTTATCCTCTATAATGTACGCAGGGACTGCTATTCTCTATAATATACACAGTGACTGCTATTCTCTATAATATACACAGGGACAGCTATTCTCTATAATATACACAGGGACTGCTATTCTCTGTAATATACACAGGGGCTGCTATTCTCTTTAATATACACAGGGGCTGTTATCCTCTATAATATACACAGGGACTGCTATTCTCTATAATATACACAGCAAATGCTATTCTCTGTAATATACACAGGGACTGCTATTCTCTATAATATACACAGGGACTGCTATTCTCTATAATATACACAGTGACTGCTATTCTCTATAATATACACAGGGACTGCTATTCTCTATAATATACACAGGGACTGCTATTCTCTGTAATATACACAGGGGCTGCTATTCTCTATAATATACACAGGGGCTGTTATCCTCTATAATATACACAGGGACTGCTATTCTCTATAATATACACAGCAAATGCTATTCTCTATAATATACACAGTGACTGCTATTCTCTATAATATACACAGGGGCTGCTATTCTCTATAATATACACAGTGACTGCTATTCTCTATAATATACACAGCAAATGCTATTCTCTATAATATACACAGTGACTGCTATTCTCTATAATATACGCAGGGGCTGCTATTCTCTATAATATACACAGGGGCTGCTATTCTCTATAATATACACAGGGACTGCTATTCTCTATAATATACACAGGGACTGCTATTCTCTACAATATACACAGGGACTGCTATTCTCTATAATATACACAGGGGCTGCTATTCTCTATAATATACACAGGGACTGCTATTCTCTATGATATACACAGGGGCTGCTATTCTCTATGATATACACAGGGGCTGCTAATCTCTATAATATACACAGGGACTGCTATTCTCTATAATATACACAGGGACTGCTATTCTCTATAATATACACAGCGGCTGCTATTCTCTATAATATACACAGTGACTGCTGTTCTCTATAATATACACAGGGACTGCTATTCTCTATAATATACACAGGGACTGCTGTTCTCTATAATATACACAGGGACTGCTATTCTCTATAATGTACACAGGGGCTGCTATTCTCTATAATATACACAGGGACTGCTATTCTCTATAATATACACAGGGACTGCTATTCTCTATAATATACACAGGGACTGCTATTCTATATAATATACACAGGGGCTGCTAATCTCTATAACATACACAGGGACTGCTATTGTCTATAATATACACAGGGACTGCTAATCTCTATAATATACACAGGGACTGCTATTCTCTATAATATACACAGGGACTGCTATTCTCTATAATATACACAGGGACTGCTATTCTCTATAATATACACACTGACTGCTATTCTCTATAATATACACAGGGACTGCTATTCTCTATAATATACACAGGGGCTGCTATTCTCTATAATATACACAGTGACTGCTATTCTCTGTAATATACACAGGGGCTGCTATTCTCTATAATATACACAGGGACTGCTATTCTCTATAATATACACAGTGACTGCTATTCTCTATAATATACACAGGGGCTGCTATTCTCTATAATATACACAGGGGCTGCTATTCTCTATAATATACATAGGGACTGCTATTCTCTATAATATACACAGGGACTGCTATTCTCTATAATAATCAGAGGGGCTGCTATTCTCTATAATATACACAGGGACTGTCATTCTCTATAATATACACAGGGACCGCTATTCTCTATAATATACACAGGGACTGCTATTCTCTGTAATATACACAGGGACTGCTATTCTCTGTGATATACACAGTGACTGTTATTCTCTATAATATACACAGGGGCTGCAATCCTCTATAATATACACAGGGGCTGCAATCCTCTATAATATACACAGGGGCTGCAATCCTCTATAATATACACAGGGGCTGCTATTCTCTATAATATACACAGGGGCTGCTATCCTCTATAATATACACAGGGGCTGCTATTCTCTAAAATATAACAGGGACTGCAATTCTCTATAATATACACAGGGGCTGCTATCCTCTATAATATACGCAGGGACAGCTATTCTCTATAATATACACAGTGACTGCTATTCTCTATAATATACACAGGGACTGCTATCCTCTATAATATACACAGGGGCTGCTATCCTCTATAATATACACAGGGGCTGCTATTCTCTATAATATACACAGGGGCTGCTATTCTCTATAATATACACAGGGGCTGCTATTCTCTATAGCATACACAGGGGCTGCTATTCCCTATAATATACACAGGGAATGCTATTCTCTATAATATACACAGGGACTGCTATTCTCTATAATATACACAGGGACTGCTATTCTCTATAATATACACAGGGACTGCTATTCTCTATATTATACACAGGGACTGCTATTCTCTATAATATACACAGGGACTGCTATTCTCTATAATATTCTCAGGGGCTGCTATTCTCTATAATATACACAGGGACTGCTATTCTCTATAATATACACAGGGACTGCTGTTCTCTATAATATACACAGGGACTGCTATTCTCTATAATATACACAGCGGCTGCTATTCTCTATAATATACACAGGGACTGCTATTCTCTATAATATACACAGGGGCTGCTAATCTCTATAATAAACACAGGGGCTGCTATTGTCTATAATATACACAGGGACTGCTAATCTCTATAATATTCACAGGGACTGCTATTCTCTATAATATACACAGTGACTGCTGTTCTATATAATATACACAGGGACTGCTATTCTCTATAATATACACAGTGGCTGCTATTCTCTATAATATACACAGGGACTGCTATTCTCTATAATATACACAGTGACTGCTATTCTCTGTAATATACACAGGGACTGCTATTCTCTATAATATACACAGGGACTGCTATTCTCTATAATATACACAGGGACTGCTATTCTCTATAATATACACAGGGACTGCTATTCTCTATAATATACACAGTGACTGATATTCTCTAAGATATACACAGGGACTGCTATTCTCTGTAATATACACAGGGGCTGCTATTCTCTATAATATACACAGGGACTGCTATTCTCTATAATATACACGGGGACTGCTATTCTCTATAATATACACAGTGACTGCTATTCTCTATAATATACACAGGGACTGCGATTCTCTATAATATACACAGGGACTGCTGTTCTCTATAATATACACAGGGACTGCTATTCTCTATAATATACACAGCGGCTGCTATTCTCTATAATATACACAGGGACTGCTATTCTCTATAATATACACAGTGACTGATATTCTCTAAGATATACACAGGGACTGCTATTCTCTGTAATATACACAGGGGCTGCTATTCTCTATAATATACACAGGGACTGCTATTCTCTATAATATACACGGGGACTGCTATTCTCTATAATATACACAGTGACTGCTATTCTCTATAATATACACAGGGACTGCTATTCTCTATAATATACACAGGGACTGCTGTTCTCTATAATATACACAGGGACTGCTATTCTCTATAATATACACAGCGGCTGCTATTCTCTATAATATACACAGGGACTGCTATTCTCTATAATATACACAGGGGCTGCTAATCTCTATAATAAACACAGGGGCTGCTATTGTCTATAATATACACAGGGACTGCTAATCTCTATAATATTCACAGGGACTGCTATTCTCTATAATATACACAGTGACTGCTGTTCTATATAATATACACAGGGACTGCTATTCTCTATAATATACACAGTGGCTGCTATTCTCTATAATATACACAGGGACTGCTATTCTCTATAATATACACAGTGACTGCTATTCCTCTGTAATATACACAGGGACTGCTATTCTCTATAATATACACAGGGACTGCTATTCTCTATAATATACACAGGGACTGCTATTCTCTATAATATACACAGGGACTGCTATTCTCTATAATATACACAGTGACTGATATTCTCTAAGATATACACAGGGACTGCTATTCTCTGTATATACACAGGGGCTGCTATTCTCTATAATATACACAGGGACTGCTATTCTCTATAATATACACGGGGACTGCTATTCTCTATAATATACACAGTGACTGCTATTCTCTATAATATACACAGGGACTGCGATTCTCTATAATATACACAGGGGCTGCTATTCTCTATAATATACAGAGGGACTGTCATTCTCTATAATATACACAGGGACTGCTATTCTCTATAATATACACAGGGACTGCTATTCTCTGTAATATACACAGGGACTGCTATTCTCTATAATATACACAGTGACTGGTATTCTCTATAATATACACAGGGGCTGCAATCCTCTATAATTTACACAGGGGCTGCAATCCTTTATAATATACAGAGGGGCTGTTATCCTCTATAATATACACAGGGACTGCTATTCTCTATAATATACACAGGGACTGCTATTCTCTATAATATACACAGGGACTGCTATTCTCTGTAATATACACAGGGGCTGCTATTCTCTTTAATATACACAGGGGCTGTTATCCTCTATAATATACACAGGGACTGCTATTCTCTATAATATACACTGCAAATGCTATTCTCTGTAATATACACAGGGACTGCTATTCTCTATAATATACACAGGGACTGCTATTCTCTATAATATACACAGTGACTGCTATTCTCTATAATATACACAGGGACTGCTATTCTCTATAATATACACAGGGACTGCTATTCTCTGTAATATACACAGGGGCTGCTATTCTCTATAATATACACAGGGCTGTATCATCTATAATATACACAGGGACTGCTATTCTCTATAATATACACAGGGACTGCTATTCTCTATAATATACACAGGGGCTGCTATTCTCTATAATATACACAGTGACTGCTATTCTCTGTAATATACACAGGGGCTGCTATTCTCTATAATATACACGGGGACTGCTATTCTCTATAATATATACAGTGACTGCTATTCTCTATAATATACACAGGGGACTGCTATTCTCTGTAATATACACAGGGACTGCTATTCTCTATAATATACACAGGGACTGTCATTCTCTATAATATACACAGGGACTGCTATTCTCTATAATATACATAGGGACTGCTATTCCCTGTAATACACACAGGGACTGCTATTCTCTATAATATACACAGTGACTGGTATTCTCTATAATATACACAGGGGCTGCAATCCTCTATAATATACACAGGGGCAGCAATCCTTTATAATATACAGAGGGGCTGCAATCCTCTATAATATACACAGGGGCTGCTATTCTCTATAATATACACAGGGGCTGCTATCCTCTATAATATACACAGGGGCTGCTATTCTCTATAATATACACAGGGACTGCTATTCTCTATAATATACACAGGGACTGCTATTCTCTATAATATACAAAGGGACTGCTATTCTCTATAATATACACAGGGACTGCTATTCTCTATAATATACACAGGGGCTGCTATTCTCTTTAATATACACAGGGGCTGCTATTCTCTATAATATACACAGGGGCTGTTATCCTCTATAATGTACACAGGGACTGCTATTCTCTATAATATACACAGGGACTGCTATTCTCTATAATATACATAGGGACTGCTATTCTCTGTAATATACACAGGGACTGCTATTCTCTATAATATACACAGTGACTGGTATTCTCTATAATATATACAGGGGCTGCAATCCTCTATAATATACACAGGGGCTGCAATCCTTTATAATATACAGAGGGGCTGCAATCCTTTATAATATACAGAGGGGCTGCAATCCTCTATAATATACACAGGGGCTGCTATTCTCTATAATATACACAGGGGCTGCTATCCTCTATAATATACACAGGGGCTGCTATTCTCTATAATATACACAGGGACTGCTATTCTCTTTAATATACTCAGGGGCTGCTATCCTCTATAATATACACAGGGACTGCTATTCTCTATAATATACACAGTGACTGCTATTCTCTATAATATACACAGGGGCTGCTATACTCTATAATATACACAGTGACTGCTATTCTCTGTAATATACACAGGGGCTGCTATTCTCTATAATATACACAGGGACTGCTATTCTCTATAATATACACAGTGACTGCTATTCTCTATAATATACACAGGGGCTGCTATTCTCTATAATATACACAGGGGCTGCTATTCTCTATAATATACACAGTGACTGCTATTCTCTGTAATATACACAGGGGCTGCTATTCTCTATAATATACACAGGGACTGCTATTCTCTATAATATACACAGTGACTGCTATTCTCTATAATATACACAGGGACTGCTATTCTCTATAATATACACAGGGGCTGCTATTCTCTATAATATACACAGGGACTGTCATTCTCTATAATATACACAGGGGCTGCTATTCTCTATAATATACACTGGGACTGGTATTCTCTATAATATACACAGGGACTGTCATTCTCTATAATATACACAGTGACTGCTATTCTCTATAATATAGACAGGGACTGTCATTCTCTATAATATACACAGGGACTGCTATCCTCTATAATATACACAGGGAATGCTATTCTCTATAATATGCACAGGGACTGCTATTCTCTATAATATACACAGGGACTGCTATTCTCTATAATATACACAGCGGCTGCTATTCTCTTTAATATACACAGGGGCTGCTATTCTCTATAATATACACAGGGGCTGTTATCCTCTATAATGTACGCAGGGACTGCTATTCTCTATAATATACACAGTGACTGCTATTCTCTATAATATACACAGGGACAGCTATTCTCTATAATATACACAGGGACTGCTATTCTCTGTAATATACACAGGGGCTGCTATTCTCTTTAATATACACAGGGGCTGTTATCCTCTATAATATACACAGGGACTGCTATTCTCTATAATATACACAGCAAATGCTATTCTCTGTAATATACACAGGGACTGCTATTCTCTATAATATACACAGGGACTGCTATTCTCTATAATATACACAGTGACTGCTATTCTCTATAATATACACAGGGACTGCTATTCTCTATAATATACACAGGGACTGCTATTCTCTGTAATATACACAGGGGCTGCTATTCTCTATAATATACACAGGGGCTGTTATCCTCTATAATATACACAGGGACTGCTATTCTCTATAATATACACAGCAAATGCTATTCTCTATAATATACACAGTGACTGCTATTCTCTATAATATGCACAGGGGCTGCTATTCTCTATAATATACACAGTGACTGCTATTCTCTATAATATACACAGCAAATGCTATTCTCTATAATATACACAGTGACTGCTATTCTCTATAATATACGCAGGGGCTGCTATTCTCTATAATATACACAGGGGCTGCTATTCTCTATAATATACACAGGGACTGCTATTCTCTACAATATACACAGGGACTGCTATTCTCTACAATATACACAGGGACTGCTATTCTCTATAATATACACAGGGGCTGCTATTCTCTATAATATACACAGGGACTGCTATTTTCTATGATATACACAGGGGCTGCTATTCTCTATGATATACACAGGGGCTGCTAATCTCTATAATATACACAGGGACTGCTATTCTCTATAATATACACAGGGACTGCTATTCTCTATAATATACACAGCGGCTGCTATTCTCTATAATATACACAGTGACTGCTGTTCTCTATAATATACACAGGGACTGCTATTCTCTATAATATACACAGTGACTGCTGTTCTCTATAATATACACAGGGACTGCTATTCTCTATAATGTACACAGGGGCTGCTATTCTCTATAATATACACAGGGACTGCTATTCTCTATAATATACACAGGGACTGCTATTCTCTATAATATACACAGGGACTGCTATTCTATATAATATACACAGGGGCTGCTAATCTCTATAATACACACAGGGACTGCTATTGTCTATAATATACACAGGGACTGCTAATCTCTATAATATACACAGGGACTGCTATTCTCTATAATATACACAGGGACTGCTATTCTCTATAATATACACAGGGACTGCTATTCTCTATAATATACACAGTGACTGCTATTCTCTATAATATACACAGGGACTGCTATTCTCTATAATATACACAGGGGCTGCTATTCTCTATAATATACACAGTGACTGCTATTCTCTGTAATATACACAGGGGCTGCTATTCTCTATAATATACACAGGGACTGCTATTCTCTATAATATACACAGTGACTGCTATTCTCTATAATATACACAGGGGCTGCTATTCTCTATAATATACACAGGGGCTGCAATTCTCTATAATATACATAGGGACTGCTATTCTCTATAATATACACAGGGACTGCTATTCTCTATAATATACACAGGGGCTGCTATTCTCTATAATATACACAGGGACTGTCATTCTCTATAATATACACAGGGACCGCTATTCTCTATAATATACACAGGGACTGCTATTCTCTGTAATATACACAGGGACTGCTATTCTCTGTGATATACACAGTGACTGTTATTCTCTATAATATACACAGGGGCTGCAATCCTCTATAATATACACAGGGGCTGCAATCCTCTATAATATACACAGGGGCTGCAATCCTCTATAATATACACAGGGGCTGCTATTCTCTATAATATACACAGGGGCTGCTATCCTCTATAATATACACAGGGGCTGCTATTCTCTAAAATATAACAGGGACTGCAATTCTCTATAATATACACAGGGGCTGCTATCCTCTATAATATACGCAGGGACAGCTATTCTCTATAATATACACAGTGACTGCTATTCTCTATAATATACACAGGGACTGCTATCCTCTATAATATACACAGGGGCTGCTATCCTCTATAATATACACAGGGGCTGCTATTCTCTATAATATACACAGGGGCTGCTATTCTCTATAATATACACAGGGGCTGCTATTCTCTATAGCATACACAGGGGCTGCTATTCCCTATAATATACACAGGGAATGCTATTCTCTATAATATACACAGGGACTGCTATTCTCTATAATATACACAGGGACTGCTATTCTCTATAATATACACAGGGACTGCTATTCTCTATATTATACACAGGGACTGCTATTCTCTATAATATACACAGGGACTGCTATTCTCTATAATATACTCAGGGGCTCCTATTCTCTATAATATACACAGGGACTGCTATTCTCTATAATATACACAGGGACTGCTATTCTCTATAATATACACAGCGGCTGCTATTCTCTATAATATACACAGGGACTGCTATTCTCTATAATATACACAGGGGCTGCTAATCTCTATAATAAACACAGGGGCTGCTATTGTCTATAATATACACAGGGACTGCTAATCTCTATAATATTCACAGGGACTGCTATTCTCTATAATATACACAGTGACTGCTGTTCTATATAATATACACAGGACTGCTATTCTCTATAATATACACAGTGGCTGCTATTCTCTATAATATACACAGGGACTGCTATTCTCTATAATATACACAGTGACTGCTATTCTCTGTAATATACACAGGGACTGCTATTCTCTATAATATACACAGGGACTGCTATTCTCTATAATATACACAGGGACTGCTATTCTCTCTAATATACACAGGGACTGCTATTCTCTATAATATACACAGTGACTGCTATTCTCTATAATATACACAGGGACTGCTATTCTCTATAATATACACACGGACTGCTATTCTCTATAATATACACAGTGACTGCTATTCTCTGTAATATACACAGGGGCTGCTATTCTCTATAATATACACAGGGACTGCTATTCTCTATAATATACACAGTGACTGATATTCTCTAAGATATACACAGGGACTGCTATTCTCTGTAATATACACAGGGGCTGCTATTCTCTATAATATACACAGGGACTGCTATTCTCTATAATATACACGGGGACTGCTATTCTCTATAATATACACAGTGACTGCTATTCTCTATAATATACACAGGGACTGCTATTCTCTATAATATACACAGGGGCTGCTATTCTCTATAATATACAGAGGGACTGTCATTCTCTATAATATACACAGGGACTGCTATTCTCTATAATATACACAGGGACTGCTATTCTCTGTAATATACACAGGGACTGCTATTCTCTATAATATACACAGTGACTGGTATTCTCTATAATATACACAGGGGCTGCAATCCTCTATAATATACACAGGGGCTGCAATCCTTTATAATATACAGAGGGGCTGTTATCCTCTATAATATACACAGGGACTGCTATTCTCTATAATATACACAGGGACTGCTATTCTCTATAATATACACAGGGACTGCTATTCTCTGTAATATACACAGGGGTTGCTATTCTCTTTAATATACACAGGGGCTGTTATCCTCTATAATATACACAGGGACTGCTATTCTCTATAATATACACAGCAAATGCTATTCTCTGTAATATACACAGGGACTGCTATTCTCTATAATATACACAGGGACTGCTATTCTCTATAATATACACAGTGACTGCTATTCTCTATAATATACACAGGGACTGCTATTCTCTATAATATACACAGGGACTGCTATTCTCTGTAATATACACAGGGGCTGCTATTCTCTATAATATACACAGGGGCTGTTATCCTCTATAATATACACAGGGACTGCTATTCTCTATAATATACACAGGGACTGCTATTCTCTATAATATACACAGGGGCTGCTATTCTCTATAATATACACAGTGACTGCTATTCTCTGTAATATACACAGGGGCTGCTATTCTCTATAATATACACGGGGACTGCTATTCTCTATAATATATACAGTGACTGCTATTCTCTATAATATACACAGGGACTGCTATTCTCTGTAATATACACAGGGACTGCTATTCTCTATAATATACACAGGGACTGTCATTCTCTATAATATACACAGGGACTGCTATTCTCTATAATATACATAGGGACTGCTATTCTCTGTAATACACACAGGGACTGCTATTCTCTATAATATACACAGTGACTGGTATTCTCTATAATATACACAGGGGCTGCAATCCTCTATAATATACACAGGGGCAGCAATCCTTTATAATATACAGAGGGGCTGCAATCCTCTATAATATACACAGGGGCTGCTATTCTCTATAATATACACAGGGGCTGCTATCCTCTATAATATACACAGGGGCTGCTATTCTCTATAATATACACAGGGACTGCTATTCTCTATAATATACACAGGGACTGCTATTCTCTATAATATACAAAGGGACTGCTATTCTCTATAATATACACAGGGACTGCTATTCTCTATAATATACACAGGGGCTGCTATTCTCTTTAATATACACAGGGGCTGCTATTCTCTATAATATACACAGGGGCTGTTATCCTCTATAATGTACACAGGGACTGCTATTCTCTATAATATACACAGGGACTGCTATTCTCTATAATATACATAGGGACTGCTATTCTCTGTAATATACACAGGGACTGCCTATTCTCTATAATATACACAGTGACTGGTATTCTCTATAATATATACAGGGGCTGCAATCCTCTATAATATACACAGGGGCCTGCAATCCTTTATAATATACAGAGGGGCTGCAATCCTTTATAATATACAGAGGGGCTGCAATCCTCTATAATATACACAGGGGCTGCTATTCTCTATAATATACACAGGGGCTGCTATCCTCTATAATATACACAGGGGCTGCTATTCTCTATAATATACACAGGACTGCTATTCTCTTTAATATACTCAGGGCTGCTATCCTCTATAATATACACAGGGACTGCTATTCTCTATAATATACACAGTGACTGCTATTCTCTATAATATACACAGGGGCTGCTATACTCTATAATATACACAGTGACTGCTATACTCTGTAATATACACAGGGGCTGCTATTCTCTGTAATATACACAGGGACTGCTATTCTCTATAATATACACAGTGACTGCTATTCTCTATAATATACACAGGGGCTGCTATTCTCTATAATATACACAGGGGCTGCTATTCTCTATAATATACACAGTGACTGCTATTCTCTGTAATATACACAGGGGCTGCTATTCTCTATAATATACACAGGGACTGCTATTCTCTATAATATACACAGTGACTGCTATTCTCTATAATATACACAGGGACTGCTATTCTCTATAATATACACAGGGGCTGCTATTCTCTATAATATACACAGGGACTGTCATTCTCTATAATATACACAGGGGCTGCTATTCTCTATAATATACACTGGGACTGGTATTCTCTATAATATACACAGGGACTGTCATTCTCTATAATATACACAGTGACTGCTATTCTCTATAATATACACAGGGACTGTCATTCTCTATAATATACACAGGGACTGCTATCCTCTATAATATACACAGGGAATGCTATTCTCTATAATATACACAGGGACTGCTATTCTCTATAATATACACAGGGGCTGCTATTCTCTATAATATACACAGTGACTGCTATTCTCTATAATATACACAGGGACTGCTATTCTCTATAATATACACAGGGACTGCTATTCTCTATAATATACACAGGGACTGCTATTCTCTATAATATACACAGGGGCTGCTATTCTCTATAATATACACAGGGACTGTCATTCTCTATAATATACACAGGGGCTGCTATTCTCTATAATATACACTGGGACTGATATTCTCTATAATATACACAGGGACTGTCATTCTCTATAATATACACAGGGACTGCTATTCTCTATAATATACACAGGGACTGCTATTCTCTATAATATACACAGGGACTGTTATTCTCTACAATATACACAGTGACTGCTATTCTATATATTATACACAGGGGCTGCTATTCTCTATAATATACACAGGGAATGCTATTCTCTATAATATACACAGGGACTGTTATTCTCTATAATATACACAGGGACTGCTATTCTCTATAATATACACAAAGACTGCTATTCTCTATAATATACACCGTGACTGCTATTCTCTATAATATACACAGGGACTGCTATTCTCTATAATATACACAGGGGCTGCTAATCTCTATAATATACACAGGGACTGCTATTCTCTATAATATACACAGGGACTGCTATTCTCTATAATATACACAGGGACTGCTATTCTCTATAATATACACAGGGACTGTCATTCTCTATAATATACACAGGGGCTGCTATTCTCTATAATATACACTGGGACTGGTATTCTCTATAATATACACAGGGACTGTCATTCTCCATAATATACACAGGGACTGCTATTCTCTATAATATAAACAGGGACTGCTATTCTCTATAATATACACAGGGGCTGCTATTCTCTATAATATACACAGTGACTGCTATTCTCTATAATATACACAGGGTCTGCTATTCTCTATAATATACACAGGGACTGCTATTCTCTATAATATACACAGGGACTGTCATTCTATTTAATATACACAGTGACTGCTATTCTCTGTAATATACACAGGGACTGCTATTCTCTATAATATACACAGTGACTGCTATTCTCTATAATATACACAGGGACTGCTATTCTCTGTAATATACACAGGGGCTGCTATTCTCTATAATATACACAGTGACTGCTATTCTCTGTAATATACACAGGGGCTGCTATTCTCTATAATATACACGGGGACTGCTATTCTCTATAATATATACAGTGACTGCTATTCTCTACAATATACACAGGGACTGCTATTCTCTATAATATACACAGGGGCTGCTATTCTCTATAATATACACAGGGACTGTCATTCTCTATAATATACACAGGGACTGCTATTCTCTATAATATACATAGGGACTGCTATTCTCTGTAATATACACAGGGACTGCTATTCTCTATAATATACACAGTGACTGGTATTCTCTATAATATATACAGGGGCTGCAATCCTCTATAATATACACAGGGGCTGCAATCCTTTATAATATACAGAGGGGCTGCAATCCTCTATAATATACACAGGGGCTGCTATTCTCTATAATATACACAGGGGCTGCTATCCTCTATAATATACACAGGGGCTGCTATTCTCTATAATATACACAGGGACTGCTATTCTCTTTAATATACTCAGGGGCTGCTATCCTCTATAATATACACAGGGACTGCTATTCTCTACAATATACACAGTGACTGCTATTCTCTACAATATACACAGTGACTGCTATTCTATATATTATACACAGGGACTGCTATTCTCTTTAATATACACAGGGACTGCTATTCTCTATAATATACACAGGGACTGTTATTCTCTACAATATACACAGTGACTGCTATTCTATATATTATACACAGGGGCTGCTATTCTCTATAATATACACAGGGAATGCTATTCTCTATAATATACACAGGGACTGTTATTCTCTATAATATACACAGGGACTGCTATTCTCTATAATATACACAAAGACTGCTATTCTCTATAATATACACCGTGACTGCTATTCTCTATAATATACACAGGGACTGCTATTCTCTATAATATACACAGGGGCTGCTAATCTCTATAATATACACAGGGACTGCTATTCTCTATAATATACACAGGGACTGCTATTCTCTATAATATACACAGGGACTGCTATTCTCTATAATATACACAGGGACTGTCATTCTCTATAATATACACAGGGGCTGCTATTCTCTATAATATACACTGGGACTGGTATTCTCTATAATATACACAGGGACTGTCATTCTCCATAATATACACAGGGACTGCTATTCTCTATAATATAAACAGGGACTGCTATTCTCTATAATATACACAGGGGCTGCTATTCTCTATAATATACACAGTGACTGCTATTCTCTATAATATACACAGGGTCTGCTATTCTCTATAATATACACAGGGACTGCTATTCTCTATAATATACACAGGGACTGTCATTCTATTTAATATACACAGTGACTGCTATTCTCTGTAATATACACAGGGACTGCTATTCTCTATAATATACACAGTGACTGCTATTCTCTATAATATACACAGGGACTGCTATTCTCTGTAATATACACAGGGGCTGCTATTCTCTATAATATACACAGTGACTGCTATTCTCTGTAATATACACAGGGGCTGCTATTCTCTATAATATACACGGGGACTGCTATTCTCTATAATATATACAGTGACTGCTATTCTCTATAATATACACAGGGACTGCTATTCTCTATAATATACACAGGGGCTGCTATTCTCTATAATATACACAGGGACTGTCATTCTCTATAATATACACAGGGACTGCTATTCTCTATAATATACATAGGGACTGCTATTCTCTGTAATATACACAGGGACTGCTATTCTCTATAATATACACAGTGACTGGTATTCTCTATAATATATACAGGGGCTGCAATCCTCTATAATATACACAGGGGCTGCAATCCTTTATAATATACAGAGGGGCTGCAATCCTCTATAATATACACAGGGGCTGCTATTCTCTATAATATACACAGGGGCTGCTATCCTCTATAATATACACAGGGGCTGCTATTCTCTATAATATACACAGGGACTGCTATTCTCTTTAATATACTCAGGGGCTGCTATCCTCTATAATATACACAGGGACTGCTATTCTCTATAATATACACAGTGACTGCTATTCTCTATAATATACACAGGGGCTGCTATACTCTATAATATACACAGTGACTGCTATTCTCTGTAATATACACAGGGGCTGCTATTCTCTATAATATACACAGGGACTGCTATTCTCTATAATATACACAGTGACTGCTATTCTCTATAATATACACAGGGGCTGCTATTCTCTATAATATACACAGGGGCTGCTATTCTCTATAATATACACAGTGACTGATATTCTCTGTAATATACACAGGGACTGCTATTCTCTATAACATACACAGGGACTGCTATTCTCTATAATATACACAGTGACTGCTATTCTCTATAATATACACAGGGACTGCTATTCTCTATAATATACACAGGGGCTGCTATTCTCTATAATATACACAGGGACTGTCATTCTCTATAATGTACACAGGGGCTGCTAAACTCTATAATATACACTGGGACTGGTATTCTCTATAATATACACAGGGACTGTCATTCTCTATAATATACACAGTGACTGCTATTCTCTATAATATACACAGGGACTGTCATTCTCTATAATATACACAGGGACTGCTATCCTCTATAATATACACAGGGAATGCTATTCTCTATAATATACACAGGGACTGCTATTCTCTATAATATACACAGGGGCTGCTATTCTCTATAATATACACAGTGACTGCTATTCTCTATAATATACACAGGGACTGCTATTCTCTATAATATACACAGGGACTGCTATTCTCTATAATATACACAGGGACTGCTATTCTCTATAATATACACAGGGGCTGCTATTCTCTATAATATACACAGGGACTGTCATTCTCTATAATATACACAGGGGCTGCTATTCTCTATAATATACACTGGGACTGACATTCTCTATAATATACACAGGGACTGTCATTCTCTATAATATACACAGGGACTGCTATTCTCTATAATATACACAGGGACTGCTATTCTCTATAATATACACAGGGACTGTTATTCTCTACAATATACACAGTGACTGCTATTCTATATATTATAAACAGGGGCTGCTATTCTCTATAATATACACAGAGAATGCTATTCTCTATAATATACACAGGGACTGTTATTCTCTATAATATACACAGGGACTGCTATTCTCTATAATATACACAAGGACTGCTATTCTCTATAATATACACCGTGACTGCTATTCTCTATAATATACACAGGGACTGCTATTCTCTATAATATACACAGGGGCTGCTAATCTCTATAATATACACAGGGACTGCTATTCTCTATAATATACACAGGGACTGCTATTCTCTATAATATACACAGGGACTGCTATTCTCTATAATATACACAGGGACTGCTATTCTCTATAATATACACAGGGACTGTCATTCTCTATAATATACACAGGGGCTGCTATTCTCTATAATATACACTGGGACTGGTATTCTCTATAATATACACAGGGACTGTCATTCTCCTTAATATACACAGGGACTGCTATTCTCTATAATATACACAGGGGCTGCTATTCTCTATAATATACACAGGGGCTGCTATTCTCTATAATATACACAGTGACTGCTATTCTCTATAATATACACAGGGTCTGCTATTCTCTATAATATACACAGGGACTGCTATTCTCTATAATATACACAGGGACTGTCATTCTCTTTAATATACACAGTGACTGCTATTCTCTGTAATATACACAGGGACTGCTATTCTCTATAATATACAAAAGGGACTGCTATTCTCTATAATATACACAGGGACTGCTATTCTCTATAATATACACAGGGACTGCTATTCTCTATAATATACACAGTGACTGCTATTCTCTATAATATACACAGGGACTGCTATTCTCTATAATATACACAGGGGCTGCTATTCTCTATAATATACACAGTGTCTGCTATTCTCTGTAATATACACAGGGGCTGCTATTCTCTATAATATACACAGGGACTGCTATTCTCTATAATATACACAGGGGCTGCTATTCTCTATAATATACACAGGGACTGCTATTCTCTATAATATACACAGTGACTGCTATTCTCTATAATATACACAGGGACTGCTATTCTCTATAATATACACAGGGACTGCTATTCTCTGTAATATACACAGGGGCTGCTATTCTCTATAATATACACAGGGGCTGTTATCCTCTATAATATACACAGGGACTGCTATTCTCTATAATATACACAGGGACTGCTATTCTCTATAATATACACAGGGACTGCTATTCTCTATAATATACACAGGGACTGCTATTCTCTATAATATACACAGGGACTGCTATTCTCTATAATATACACAGGGACTGTCATTCTCTATAATATACACAGGGGCTGCTATTCTCTATAATATACACTGGGACTGGTATTCTCTATAATATACACAGGGACTGTCATTCTCCTTAATATACACAGGGACTGCTATTCTCTATAATATACACAGGGGCTGCTATTCTCTATAATATACACAGGGGCTGCTATTCTCTATAATATACACAGTGACTGCTATTCTCTATAATATACACAGGGTCTGCTATTCTCTATAATATACACAGGGACTGCTATTCTCTATAATATACACAGGGACTGTCATTCTCTTTAATATACACAGTGACTGCTATTCTCTGTAATATACACAGGGACTGCTATTCTCTATAATATACAAAAGGGACTGCTATTCTCTATAATATACACAGGGACTGCTATTCTCTAAAATATACACAGGGACTGCTATTCTCTATAATATACACAGTGACTGCTATTCTCTATAATATACACAGGGACTGCTATTCTCTATAATATACACAGGGGCTGCTATTCTCTATAATATACACAGTGTCTGCTATTCTCTGTAATATACACAGGGGCTGCTATTCTCTATAATATACACAGGGACTGCTATTCTCTATAATATACACAGGGGCTGCTATTCTCTATAATATACACAGGGACTGCTATTCTCTATAATATACACAGTGACTGCTATTCTCTATAATATACACAGGGACTGCTATTCTCTATAATATACACAGGGACTGCTATTCTCTGTAATATACACAGGGGCTGCTATTCTCTATAATATACACAGGGGCTGTTATCCTCTATAATATACACAGGGACTGCTATTCTCTATAATATACACAGGGACTGCTATTCTCTATAATATACACAGGGGCTGCTATTCTCTATAATATACACAGTGACTGCTATTCTCTGTAATATACACAGGGGCTGCTATTCTCTATAATATACACGGGGACTGCTATTCTCTATAATATATACAGTGACTGCTATTCTCTATAATATACACAGGGACTGCTATTCTCTGTAATATACACAGGGACTGCTATTCTCTATAATATACACAGGGACTGTCAATCTCTATAATATACACAGGGACTGCTATTCTCCGTAATATGCATAGGGACTGCTATTCTCTGTAATACACGCAGGGACTGCTATTCTCTATAATATACACAGGGACTGCTATTCTCTATAATATACACAGGGGCTGCTATTCTCTATAATATACACAGGGGCTGCTATTCTCTATAATATACACGGGGACTGCTATTCTCTATAATATATACAGTGACTGCTATTCTCTATAATATACACAGGGACTGCTATTCTCTATAATATACACAGTGACTGCTATTCTCTATAATATACACAGGGGCTGCTATCCTCTATAATATACACAGGGGCTGCTATTCTCTATAATATACACAGGGACTGCTATTCTCTTTAATATACTCAGGGGCTGCTATCCTCTATAATATACACAGGGACTGCTATTCTCTATAATATACACAGTGACTGCTATTCTCTATAATATACACAGGGGCTGCTATACTCTATAATATACACAGTGACTGCTATTCTCTGTAATATACACAGGGGCTGCTATTCTCTATAATATACACAGGGACTGCTATTCTCTATAATATACACAGTGACTGCTATTCTCTATAATATACACAGGGGCTGCTATTCTCTATAATATACACAGGGGCTGCTATTCTCTATAATATACACAGTGACTGCTATTCTCTGTAATATACACAGGGGCTGCTATTCTCTATAATATACACAGGGACTGCTATTCTCTATAATATACACAGTGACTGCTATTCTCTATAATATACACAGGGACTGCTATTCTCTATAATATACACAGGGGCTGCTATTCTCTATAATATACACAGGGACTGTCATTCTCTATAATATACACAGGGGCTGCTAAACTCTATAATATACACTGGGACTGGTATTCTCTATAATATACACAGGGACTGCTATTCTCTATAATATACACAGGGACTGTCATTCTCTATAATATACACAGTGACTGCTATTCTCTATAATATACACAGGGACTGTCATTCTCTATAATATACACAGGGACTGCTATCCTCTATAATATACACAGGGAATGCTATTCTCTATAATATACACAGGGACTGCTATTCTCTATAATATACACAGGGGCTGCTATTCTCTATAATATACACAGTGACTGCTATTCTCTATAATATACACAGGGACTGCTATTCTCTATAATATACACAGGGACTGCTATTCTCTATAATATACACAGGGACTGCTATTCTCTATAATATACACAGGGGCTGCTATTCTCTATAATATACACAGGGACTGTCATTCTCTATAATATACACAGGGGCTGCTATTCTCTATAATATACACTGGGACTGATATTCTCTATAATATACACAGGGACTGTCATTCTCTATAATATACACAGGGACTGCTATTCTCTATAATATACACAGGGACTGCTATTCTCTATAATATACACAGGGACTGTTATTCTCTACAATATACACAGTGACTGCTATTCTATATATTATAAACAGGGGCTGCTATTCTCTATAATATACACAGAGAATGCTATTCTCTATAATATACACAGGGACTGTTATTCTCTATAATATACACAGGGACTGCTATTCTCTATAATATACACAAGGACTGCTATTCTCTATAATATACACCGTGACTGCTATTCTCTATAATATACACAGGGACTGCTATTCTCTATAATATACACAGGGGCTGCTAATCTCTATAATATACACAGGGACTGCTATTCTCTATAATATACACAGGGACTGCTATTCTCTATAATATACACAGGGACTGCTATTCTCTATAATATACACAGGGACTGCTATTCTCTATAATATACACAGGGACTGTCATTCTCTATAATATACACAGGGGCTGCTATTCTCTATAATATACACTGGGACTGGTATTCTCTATAATATACACAGGGACTGTCATTCTCCATAATATACACAGGGACTGCTATTCTCTATAATATACACAGGGGCTGCTATTCTCTATAATATACACAGGGGCTGCTATTCTCTATAATATACACAGTGACTGCTATTCTCTATAATATACACAGGGTCTGCTATTCTCTATAATATACACAGGGACTGCTATTCTCTATAATATACACAGGGACTGTCATTCTCTTTAATATACACAGTGACTGCTATTCTCTGTAATATACACAGGGACTGCTATTCTCTATAATATACAAAAGGGACTGCTATTCTCTATAATATACACAGGGACTGCTATTCTCTATAATATACACAGGGACTGCTATTCTCTATAATATACACAGTGACTGCTATTCTCTATAATATACACAGGGACTGCTATTCTCTATAATATACACAGGGACTGCTATTCTCTGTAATATACACAGGGGCTGCTATTCTCTATAATATACACAGGGGCTGTTATCCTCTATAATATACACAGGGACTGCTATTCTCTATAATATACACAGGGACTGCTAATCTCTATAATATACACAGGGGCTGCTATTCTCTATAATATACACAGTGACTGCTATTCTCTGTAATATACACAGGGGCTGCTATTCTCTATAATATACACGGGGACTGCTATTCTCTATAATATATACAGTGACTGCTATTCTCTATAATATACACAGGGACTGCTATTCTCTGTAATATACACAGGGACTGCTATTCTCTATAATATACACAGGGACTGTCAATCTCTATAATATACACAGGGACTGCTATTCTCCGTAATATACATAGGGACTGCTATTCTCTGTAATACACGCAGGGACTGCTATTCTCTATAATATACACAGTGACTGGTATTCTCTATAATATACACAGGGGCTGCAATCCTCTATAATATACACAGGGGCAGCAATCCTTTATAATATACAGAGGGGCTGCAATCCTCTATAATATACACAGGGGCTGCTATTCTCTATAATATACACAGGGGCTGCTATCCTCTATAATATACACAGGGGCTGCTATCCTCTATAATATACACAGGGACTGCTATTCTCTATAATATACACAGGGACTGCTATTCTCTATAATATACACAGGGACTGCTATTCTCTATAATATACATAGGGACTGCTATTCTCTATAATATACACAGGGGCTGCTATTCTCTTTAATATACACAGGGGCTGCTATTCTCTATAATATACACAGGGGCTGTTATCCTCTATAATGTACACAGGGACTGCTATTCTCTATAATATACACAGTGACTGCTATTCTCTATAATATACACAGGGACTGCTATTCTCTGTAATATACACAGGGACTGCTATTCTCTGTAATATACACAGGGGCTGCTATTCTCTATAATATACACAGGGGCTGCTATTCTCTATAATATACACAGGGGCTGCTATTCTCTATAATATACACAAGGGCTGCTATTCCCTATAATATACACAGGGAATGCTATTCTCTATAATATACACAGGGTCTGCTATTCTCTATAATATACACAGGGACTGCTATTCTCTATAATATACACAGGGACTGCTATTCTCTATAATATACACAGGGACTGCTATTCTCTACAATATACACAGGGACTGCTATTCTCTATAATATACTCAGGGGCTGCTATTCTCTATAATATACACAGGGACTGCTATTCTCTATAATATACACAGGGACTGCTATTCTCCATAATATACACAGGGACTGCTATTCTCTATAATATACACAGGGACTGCTATTCTCTATAATATACACAGGGACTGCTATTCTCCATAATATACACAGGGACTGCTATTCTCTATAATATACACAGGGACTGCTATTCTCTATAATATACACAGTGACTGCTATTCTCTATAATATACACAGGGACTGCTATTCTCTATAATATACACAGGGGCTGCTATTCTCTATAATATACACAGTGACTGCTATTCTCTGTAATATACACAGGGACTGCTATTCTCTATAATATACACAGGGGCTGCTATTCTCTATAATATACACAGGGACTGTCATTCTCTTTAATATACACAGGGGCTGCTATTCTCTGTAATATACACAGGGACTGCTATTCTCTATAATATACAAAAGGGACTGCTATTCTCTATAATATACACAGTGACTGCTATTCTCTATAATATACACAGGGACTGCTATTCTCTATAATATACACAGGGGCTGCTATTCTCTATAATATACACAGTGACTGCTATTCTCTGTAATATACACTGGGGCTGCTATTCTCTATAATATACACAGGGACTGCTATTCTCTATAATATACACAGGGGCTGCTATTCTCTATAATATACACAGGGACTGTCATTCTCTATAATATACACAGGGACTGCTATTCTCTATAATATACACAGGGACTGCTATTCTCTGTAATATACACAGGGACTGCTATTCTCTGTAATATACACAGTGACTGGTATTCTCTATAATATACAGAGGGGCTGCAATCCTCTATAATATACAGAGGGGCTGCAATCCTTTATAATATACAGAGGGGCTGCTATTCTCTATAATATACACAGGGGCTGCTATCCTCTATAATATACACAGGGGCTGCTATTCTCTATAATATACACAGGGACTGCTATTCTCTATAACATACTCAGGGGCTGCTATCCTCTATAATATACACAGGGACTGCTATTCTCTATAATATACACAGTGACTGCTATTCTCTATAATATACACAGGGACTGCTATCCTCTATAATATACACAGGGGCTGCTATCCTCTATAATATACACAGGGGCTGCTATTCTCTATAATATACACAGGGGCTGCTATTCTCTATAATATACACAGGGGCTGCTATTCTCTATAATATACACAGGGAATGCTATTCTCTATAATATACACAGGGACTGCTATTCTCTATAATATACACAGGGACTGCTATTCTCTATAATATACACAGGGACTGCTATTCTCTATAATATACACAGGGACTGCTATTCTCTACAATATACACAGGGACTGCTATTCTCTATAATATACTCAGGGGCTGCTATTCTCTATAATATACACAGGGACTGCTATTCTCTATAATATACACAGGGACTGCTATTCTCCATAATATACACAGGGACTGCTATTCTCTATAATATACACAGGGACTGCTATTCTCTATAATATACACAGTGACTGCTATTCTCTATAATATACACAGGGACTGCTATTCTCTATAATATACACAGGGGCTGCTATTCTCTATAATATACACAGTGACTGCTATTCTCTGTAATATACACAGGGACTGCTATTCTCTATAATATACACAGGGGCTGCTATTCTCTATAATATACACAGTGACTGCTATTCTCTGTAATATACACAGGGGCTGCTATTCTCTATAATATACACAGGGACTGCTATTCTCTATAATATACACAGTGACTGCTATTCTCTATAATATACACAGGGGCTGCTATTCTCTATAATATACACAGGGGCTGCTATTCTCTATAATATACATAGGGACTGCTATTCTCTATAATATACACAGGGACTGCTATTCTCTATAATATACACAGGGGCTGCTATTCTCTATAATATACACAGGGACTGTCATTCTCTATAATATACACAGGGACTGCTATTCTCTATAATATACACAGGGACTGTCATTCTCTATAATATACACAGGGACTGCTATTCTCTGTACTATACACAGGGACTGCTATTCTCTGTGATATACACAGTGACTGGTATTCTCTATAATATACACAGGGGCTGCTATTCTCTATAATATACACATTGACTGCTATTCTCTGTAATATACACAGGGGCTGCTATTCTCTATAATATACACAGGGGCTGTTATCCTCTATAATATACACAGGGACTGCTATTCTCTATAATATACACAGGGACTGCTATTCTCTATAATATACACAGGGGCTGCTATTCTCTATAATATACACAGTGACTGCTATTCTCTATAATATACACAGGGGCTGCTATTCTCTATAATATACACGGGGACTGCTATTCTCTATAATATATACAGTGACTGCTATTCTCTATAATATACACAGGGACTGCTATTCTCTGTAATATACACAGGGACTGCTATTCTCTATAATATACACAGGGACTGTCATTCTCTATAATATACACAGGGACTGCTATTCTCTATAATATACACAGGGACTGTCATTCTCTATAATATACACAGGGACTGCTATTCTCTATAATATACATAGGGACTGCTATTCTCTGTAATACACACAGGGACTGCTATTCTCTATAATATACACAGTGACTGGTATTCTCTATAATATACACAGGGGCTGCAATCCTCTATAATATACACAGGGGCAGCAATCCTTTATAATATACAGAGGGGCTGCAATCCTCTATAATATACACAGGGGCTGCTATTCTCTATAATATACACAGGGGCTGCTATCCTCTATAATATACACAGGGGCTGCTATTCTCTATAATATACACAGGGACTGCTATTTTCTATAATATACTCAGGGGCTGCTATCCTCTATAATATACACAGGGACTGCTATTCTCTATAATATACACAGTGACTGCTATTCTCTATAATATACACAGGGACTGCTATCCTCTATAATATACACAGGGGCTGCTATTCTCTATAATATACACAGGGGCTGCTATTCTCTATAATATACACAGGGACTGCTATTCTCTATAATATACACAGGGACTGTCATTCTCTTTAATATACACAGTGACTGCTATTCTCTGTAATATACACAGGGACTGCTATTCTCTATAATATACAAAAGGGACTGCTATTCTCTATAATATACACAGTGACTGCTATTCTCTATAATATACACAGGGACTGCTATTCTCTATAATATACACAGGGGCTGCTATTCTCTATAATATACACAGTGACTGCTATTCTCTGTAATATACACAGGGGCTGCTATTCTCTATAATATACACAGGGACTGCTATTCTCTATAATATACACAGGGGCTGCTATTCTCTATAATATACACAGGGACTGTCATTCTCTATAATATACACAGGGACTGCTATTCTCTATAATATACACAGGGACTGCTATTCTCTGTAATATACACAGGGACTGCTATTCTCTGTAATATACACAGTGACTGGTATTCTCTATAATATACAGAGGGGCTGCAATCCTCTATAATATACAGAGGGGCTGCAATCCTTTATAATATACAGAGGGGCTGCAATCCTCTATAATATACACAGGGGCTGCTATTCTCTATAATATACACAGGGGCTGCTATCCTCTATAATATACACAGGGGCTGCTATTCTCTATAATATACACAGGGACTGCTATTCTCTATAATATACTCAGGGGCTGCTATCCTCTATAATATACACAGGGACTGCTATTCTCTATAATATACACAGTGACTGCTATTCTCTATAATATACACAGGGACTGCTATCCTCTATAATATACACAGGGGCTGCTATTCTCTATAATATACACAGGGGCTGCTATCCTCTATAATATACACAGGGGCTGCTATTCTCTATAATATACACAGGGGCTGCTATTCTCTATAATATACACAGGGGCTGCTATTCTCTATAATATACACAGGGACTGCTATTCTCTATAATATACACAGGGACTGCTATTCTCTATAATATACACAGCAAATGCTATTCTCTACAATATACACAGGGACTGCTATTCTCTATAATATACTCAGGGGCTGCTATTCTCTATAATATACACAGGGACTGCTATTCTCTATAATATACACAGGGACTGCTATTCTCCATAATATACACAGGGACTGCTAATCTCTATAATATACACAGGGACTGCTATTCTCTATAATATACACAGTGACTGCTATTCTCTATAATATACACAGGGACTGCTATTCTCTATAATATACACAGGGGCTGCTATTCTCAATAATATACACAGTGACTGCTATTCTCTGTAATATACACAGGGACTGCTATTCTCTATAATATACACAGGGGCTGCTATTCTCTATAATATACACAGTGACTGCTATTCTCTGTAATATACACAGGGGCTGCTATTCTCTATAATATACACAGGGACTGCTATTCTCTATAATATACACAGTGACTGCTATTCTCTATAATATACACAGGGGCTGCTATTCTCTATAATATACACAGGGGCTGCTATTCTCTATAATATACATAGGGACTGCTATTCTCTATAATATACACAGGGACTGCTATTCTCTATAATATACACAGGGGCTGCTATTCTCTATAATATACACAGGGACTGTCATTCTCTATAATATACACAGGGACTGCTATTCTCTATAATATACACAGGGACTGTCATTCTCTATAATATACACAGGGACTGCTATTCTCTATAATATACACAGGGACTGCTATTCTCTGTACTATACGCAGGGACTGCTATTCTCTGTGATATACACAGTGACTGGTATTCTCTATAATATACACAGGGGCTGCTATTCTCTATAATATACACAGGGACTGCTATTCTCTGTAATATACACAGGGACTGCTATTCTCTATAATATACACAGGGACTGTCATTCTCTATAATATACACAGGGACTGCTATTCTCTATAATATACATAGGGACTGCTATTCTCTGTAATACACACAGGGACTGCTATTCTCTATAATATACACAGTGACTGGTATTCTCTATAATATACACAGGGGCTGCAATCCTCTATAATATACACAGGGGCAGCAATCCTTTATAATATACAGAGGGGCTGCAATCCTCTATAATATACACAGGGGCTGCTATTCTCTATAATATACACAGGGGCTGCTATCCTCTATAATATACACAGGGGCTGCTATTCTCTATAATATACACAGGGACTGCTATTTTCTATAATATACTCAGGGGCTGCTATCCTCTATAATATACACAGGGACTGCTATTCTCTATAATATACACAGTGACTGCTAATCTCTATAATATACACAGGGACTGCTATCCTCTATAATATACACAGGGGCTGCTATCCTCTATAATATACACAGGGGCTGCTATTCTCTATAATATACACAGGGGCTGCTATTCTCTATAATATACACAGGGGCTGCTATTCTCTATAATATACACAGGGACTGCTATTCTCTATAATATACACAGGGACTGCTATTCTCTATAATATACACAGCAAATGCTATTCTCTACAATATACACAGGGACTGCTATTCTCTATAATATACTCAGGGGCTGCTATTCTCTATAATATACACAGGGACTGCTATTCTCTATAATATACACAGGGACTGCTATTCTCCATAATATACACAGGGACTGCTAATCTCTATAATATACACAGGGACTGCTATTCTCTATAATATACACAGTGACTGCTATTCTCTATAATATACACAGGGACTGCTATTCTCTATAATATACACAGGGGCTGCTATTCTCAATAATATACACAGTGACTGCTATTCTCTGTAATATACACAGGGACTGCTATTCTCTATAATATACACAGGGGCTGCTATTCTCTATAATATACACAGTGACTGCTATTCTCTGTAATATACACAGGGGCTGCTATTCTCTATAATATACACAGGGACTGCTATTCTCTATAATATACACAGTGACTGCTATTCTCTATAATATACACAGGGGCTGCTATTCTCTATAATATACACAGGGGCTGCTATTCTCTATAATATACATAGGGACTGCTATTCTCTATAATATACACAGGGACTGCTATTCTCTATAATATACACAGGGGCTGCTATTCTCTATAATATACACAGGGACTGTCATTCTCTATAATATACACAGGGACTGCTATTCTCTATAATATACACAGGGACTGTCATTCTCTATAATATACACAGGGACTGCTATTCTCTATAATATACACAGGGACTGCTATTCTCTGTACTATACGCAGGGACTGCTATTCTCTGTGATATACACAGTGACTGGTATTCTCTATAATATACACAGGGGCTGCTATTCTCTATAATATACACAGGGACTGCTATTCTCTGTAATATACACAGGGACTGCTATTCTCTATAATATACACAGGGACTGTCATTCTCAATAATATACACAGGGACTGCTATTCTCTATAATATACATAGGGACTGCTATTCTCTGTAATACACACAGGGACTGCTATTCTCTATAATATACACAGTGACTGGTATTCTCTATAATATACACAGGGGCTGCAATCCTCTATAATATACACAGGGGCAGCAATCCTTTATAATATACAGAGGGGCTGCAATCCTCTATAATATACACAGGGGCTGCTATTCTCTATAATATACACAGGGGCTGCTATCCTCTATAATATACACAGGGGCTGCTATTCTCTATAATATACACAGGGACTGCTATTTTCTATAATATACTCAGGGGCTGCTATCCTCTATAATATACACAGGGACTGCTATTCTCTATAATATACACAGTGACTGCTATTCTCTATAATATACACAGGGACTGCTATCCTCTATAATATACACAGGGGCTGCTATTCTCTATAATATACACAGGGGCTGCTATTCTCTATAATATACACAGGGACTGCTATTCTCTATAATATACACAGGGACTGCTATTCTCTATAATATACACAGGGACTTCTATTCTCTATAATATACACAGGGGCTGCTAATCTCTATAATATACACAGGGGCTGCTATTGTCTATAATATACACAGGGACTGCTAATCTCTATAATATACAGAGGGACTGCAATTCTCTATAATATACACAGGGACTGCTATTCTCTATAATATACACAGGGACTGCTATTCTCTATAATATACACAGTGACTGATTTTCTCTATAATATACACAGGGACTGCTATTCTCTATAATATACACAGGGGCTGCTATTCTCTATAATATACACAGTGACTGCTATTCTCTGTAATATACACAGGGGCTGCTATTCTCTATAATATACACAGGGACTGCTATTCTCTATAATATACACAGTGACTGCTATTCTCTATAATATACACAGGGGCTGCTATTCTCTATAATATACACAGGGGCTGCTATTCTCTATAATATACATAGGGACTGCTATTCTCTATAATATACACAGGGACTGCTATTCTCTATAATATACACAGGGGCTGCTATTCTCTATAATATACACAGGGACTGTCATTCTCTATAATATACACAGGGACTGCTATTCTCTATAATATACACAGGGACTGCTATTCTCTGTGATATACACAGTGACTGGTATTCTCTATAATATACACAGGGGCTGCAATCCTCTATAATATACACAGGGGCTGCAATCCTCTATAATATACACAGGGGCTGCAATCCTCTATAGTATACACAGGGGCTGCTATTCTCTATAATATACACAGGGGCTGCTATCCTCTATAATATACACAGGGGCTGCTATTCTCTAAAATATACACAGGGACTGCTATTCTCTATAATATACACAGGGGCTGCTATCCTCTATAATATACGCAGGGACAGCTATTCTCTATAATATACACAGTGACTGCTATTCTCTATAATATACACAGGGACTGCTATCCTCTATAATATACACAGGGGCTGCTATCCTCTATAATATACACAGGGGCTGCTATTCTCTATAATATACACAGGGGCTGCTATTCTCTATAATATACACAGGGGCTGCTATTCTCTATAGCATATACAGGGGCTGCTATTCCCTATAATATACACAGGGAATGCTATTCTCTATAATATACACAGGGACTGCTATTCTCTATAATATACACAGGGACTGCTATTCTCTATAATATACACAGGGACTGCTATTCTCTATAATATACACAGGGACTGCTATTCTCTATAATATACACAGGGACTGCTATTCTCTATAATATACTCAGGGGCTGCTATTCTCTATAGTATACACAGGGACTGCTATTCTCTATAATATACACAGGGACTGCTATTCTCTATAATATACACAGGGACTGCTATTCTCTATAATATACACAGCGGCTGCTATTCTCTATAATATACACAGGGACTGCTATTCTCTATAATATACACAGGGGCTGCTAATCTCTATAATAAACACAGGGGCTGCTATTGTCTATAATAAACACAGGGACTGCTAATCTCTATAATATACACAGGGACTGCTATTCTCTATAATATACACAGGGACTGCTATTCTCTATAATATACACAGGGACTGCTATTCTCTATAATATACACAGGGACTGCTATTCTCTATAATATACACAGGGGCTGCTATTCTCTTTAATATACACAGGGGCTGCTATTCTCTATAATATACACAGGGGCTGTTATCCTCTATATTGTACACAGGGACTGCTATTCTCTATAATATACACAGTGACTGCTATTCTCTATAATATACACAGGGACTGCTATTCTCTGTAATATACACAGGGACTGCTATTCTCTGTAATATACACAGGGGCTGCTATTCTCTATAATATACACAGTGACTGCTATTCTCTGTAATATACACAGGGGCTGCTATTCTCTATAATATACACGGGGACTGCTATTCTCTATAATATATACAGTGACTGCTATTCTCTATAATATACACAGGGACTGCTATTCTCTATAATATACACAGGGGCTGCTATTCTCTATAATATACACAGGGACTGTCATTCTCTATAATATACACAGGGACTGCTATTCTCTATAATATACATAGGGACTGCTATTCTCTGTAATATACACAGGGACTGCTATTCTCTATAATATACACAGGGACTGCTATTCTCTATAATATACACAGTGACTGGTATTCTCTATAATATACACAGGGGCTGCAATCCTCTATAATATACACAGGGGCTGCAATCCTTTATAATATACAGAGGGGCTGCAATCCTCTATAATATACACAGGGGCTGCTATTCTCTATAATATACACAGGGGCTGCTATCCTCTTTAATATACACAGGGGCTGCTATTCTCTATAATATACACAGGGACTGCTATTCTCTTTAATATACTCAGGGGCTGCTATCCTCTATAATATACACAGGGACTGCTATTCTCTATAATATACACAGTGACTGCTATTCTCTATAATATACACAGGGGCTGCTATACTCTATAATATACACAGTGACTGCTATTCTCTGTAATATACACAGGGGCTGCTATTCTCTATAATATACACAGGGACTGCTATTCTCTATAATATACACAGTGACTGCTATTCTCTATAATATACACAGGGGCTGCTATTCTCTATAATATACACAGGGACTGCTATTCTCTATAATATACACAGGGACTGCTATTCTCTATAATATACACAGTGACTGCTATTCTCTATAATATACACAGGGACTGCTATTCTCTATAATATACACAGGGGCTGCTATTCTCTATAATATACACAGGGACTGTCATTCTCTAAAATATACACAGGGGCTGCTATTCTCTATAATATACACTGGGACTGGTATTCTCTATAATATACACAGGGACTGTCATTCTCTATAATATACACAGTGACTGCTATTCTCTATAATATACACAGGGACTGTCATTCTCTATAATATACACAGGGACTGCTATTCTCTATAATATACACAGGGAATGCTATTCTCTATAATATACACAGGGACTGCTATTCTCTATAATATACACAGGGGCTGCTATTCTCTATAATATACACAGTGACTGCTATTCTCTATAATATACACAGGGACTGCTATTCTCTATAATATACACAGGGACTGTCATTCTCTATAATATACACAGGGGCTGCTATTCTCTATAATATACACTGGGACTGATATTCTCTATAATATACACAGGGACTGTCATTCTCTACAATATACACAGGGACTGCTATTCTCTATAATATACACAGGGACTGCTATTCTCTATAATATACACAGGGACTCTTATTCTCTACAATATACACAGTGACTGCTATTCTATATATTATACACAGGGGCTGCTATTCTCTATAATATACACAGGGAATGCTATTCTCCATAATATACACAGGGACTGTTATTCTCTATAATATGCACAGGGACTGCTATTCTCTATAATATACACAAGGACTGCTATTCTCTATAATATACACCGTGACTGCTATTCTCTATAATATACACAGGGACTGCTATTCTCTATAATATACACAGGGGCTGCTAATCTCTATAATATACACAGGGACAGCTATTCTCTATAATATACACAGGGACTGCTATTCTCTATAATATACACAGGGACTGCTATTCTCTATAATATACACATGGACTGCTGTTCTCTATAATATACACATGGACTGTCATTCTCTATAATATACACAGGGGCTGCTATTCTCTATAATATACACTGGGACTGGTATTCTCTATAATATACACAAGGACTGTCATTCTCTATAATATACACAGGGACTGCTATTCTCTATAATATACACAGGGACTGCTATTCTCTATAATATACACAGGGACTGTCATTCTCTTTAATATACACAGTGACTGCTATTCTCTGTAATATACACAGGGACTGCTATTCTCTATAATATACAAAAGGGACTGCTATTCTCTATAATATACACAGGGACTGCTATTCTCTATAATATACACAGGGACTGCTATTCTCTATAATATACACAGTGACTGCTATTCTCTATAATATACACAGGGGCTGCTATTCTCTATAATATACACAGGGGCTGCTATTCTCTATAATATACACAGTGACTGCTATTCTCTGTAATATACACAGGGGCTGCTATTCTCTATAATATACACAGGGACTGCTATTCTCTATAATATACACAGGGGCTGCTATTCTCTATAATATACACAGGGACTGTCATTCTCTATAATATACACAGGGACTGCTATTCTCTATAATATACACAGGGACTGCTATTCTCTGTAATATACACAGGGACTGCTATTCTCTGTAATATACACAGTGACTGGTATTCTCTATAATATACAGAGGGGCTGCAATCCTCTATAATATACAGAGGGGCTGCAATCCTTTATAATATACAGAGGGGCTGCAATCCTCTATAATATACACAGGGGCTGCTATTCTCTATAATATACACAGGGGCTGCTATTCTCTATAATATACACAGGGGCTGCTATTCTCTATAATATACACAGGGGCTGCTATTCCCTATAATATACACAGGGAATGCTATTCTCTATAATATACATAGTGACTGCTATTCTCTATAATATACACAGGGACTGCTATTCTCTATAATATACACAGGGGCTGCTATTCTCTATAATATACACAGTGACTGCTATTCTCTGTAATATACACAGGGACTGCTATTCTCTATAATATACACAGGGGCTGCTATTCTCTATAATATACACAGTGACTGCTATTCTCTGTAATATACACAGGGGCTGCTATTCTCTATAATATACACAGGGACTGCTATTCTCTATAATATACACAGTGACTGCTATTCTCTATAATATACACAGGGGCTGCTATCCTCTATAATATACACAGGGGCTGCTATTCTCTCTAATATACATAGGGACTGCTATTCTCTATAATATACACAGGGACTGTCATTCTCTATAATATACACAGTGACTGCTATTCTCTATAATATACACAGGGACTGTCATTCTCTATAATATACACAGGGACTGCTATTCTCTATAATATACACAGGGAATGCTATTCTCTATAATATACACAGGGACTGCTATTCTCTATAATATACACAGGGGGCTGCTATTCTCTATAATATTCACAGTGACTGCTATTCTCTATAATATACACAGGGACTGCTATTCTCTATAATATACACAGGGACTGTCATTCTCTATAATATACACAGGGGCTGCTATTCTCTATAATATACACTGGGACTGATATTCTCTATAATATACACAGGGACTGTCATTCTCTATAATATACACAGGGACTGCTATTCTCTATAATATACACAGGGACTGCTATTCTCTATAATATACACAGGGACTGTTATTCTCTACAATATACACAGTGACTGCTATTCTATATATTATACACAGGGGCTGCTATTCTCTATAATATACACAGGGACTGCTATTCTCTATAATATACACAGGGAATGCTATTCTCTATAATATACACAGGGACTGTTATTCTCTATAATATACACAGGGACTGCTATTCTCTATAATATACACAGGGACTGCTATTCTCTGTAACATACACAGGGACTGCTATTCTATATATTATACACAGGGGCTGCTATTCTCTATAATATACACAGTGACTGCTATTCTCTATAATATACAGAGGGAATGCTATTCTCTATAATATACACAGGGACTGTTATTCTCTATAATATACACAGGGACTGCTATTCTCTATAATATACCCAAGGACTGCTATTCTCTATAATATACACCGTGACTGCTATTCTCTATAATATACACAGGGGCTGCTATTCTCTATAATATACACAGGGGCTGCTAATCTCTATAATATACACAGGGACTGCTATTCTCTATAATATACACAGTGACTGCTATTCTCTATAATATACACAGGGACTGCTATTCTCTGTAATATACACAGGGACTGCTATTCTCTGTAATATACACAGGGGCTGCTATTCTCTATAATATACACAGTGACTGCTATTCTCTGTAATATACACAGGGGCTGCTATTCTCTATAATATACACGGGGACTGCTATTCTCTATAATATATACAGTGACTGCTATTCTCTATAATATACACAGGGACTGCTATTCTCTATAATATACACAGGGGCTGCTATTCTCTATAATATACACAGGGACTGTCATTCTCTATAATATACACAGGGACTGCTATTCTCTATAATATACATAGGGACTGCTATTCTCTGTAATATACACAGGGACTGCTATTCTCTATAATATACACAGGGACTGCTATTCTCTATAATATACACAGTGACTGGTATTCTCTATAATATACACAGGGGCTGCAATCCTCTATAATATACACAGGGGCTGCAATCCTTTATAATATACAGAGGGGCTGCAATCCTCTATAATATACACAGGGGCTGCTATTCTCTATAATATACACAGGGGCTGCTATCCTCTTTAATATACACAGGGGCTGCTATTCTCTATAATATACACAGGGACTGCTATTCTCTTTAATATACTCAGGGGCTGCTATCCTCTATAATATACACAGGGACTGCTATTCTCTATAATATACACAGTGACTGCTATTCTCTATAATATACACAGGGGCTGCTATACTCTATAATATACACAGTGACTGCTATTCTCTGTAATATACACAGGGGCTGCTATTCTCTATAATATACACAGGGACTGCTATTCTCTATAATATACACAGTGACTGCTATTCTCTATAATATACACAGGGGCTGCTATTCTCTATAATATACACAGGGACTGCTATTCTCTATAATATACACAGGGACTGCTATTCTCTATAATATACACAGTGACTGCTATTCTCTATAATATACACAGGGACTGCTATTCTCTATAATATACACAGGGGCTGCTATTCTCTATAATATACACAGGGACTGTCATTCTCTATAATATACACAGGGGCTGCTATTCTCTATAATATACACTGGGACTGGTATTCTCTATAATATACACAGGGACTGTCATTCTCTATAATATACACAGTGACTGCTATTCTCTATAATATACACAGGGACTGTCATTCTCTATAATATACACAGGGACTGCTATTCTCTATAATATACACAGGGAATGCTATTCTCTATAATATACACAGGGACTGCTATTCTCTATAATATACACAGGGGCTGCTATTCTCTATAATATACACAGTGACTGCTATTCTCTATAATATACACAGGGACTGCTATTCTCTATAATATACACAGGGACTGTCATTCTCTATAATATACACAGGGGCTGCTATTCTCTATAATATACACTGGGACTGATATTCTCTATAATATACACAGGGACTGTCATTCTCTACAATATACACAGGGACTGCTATTCTCTATAATATACACAGGGACTGCTATTCTCTATAATATACACAGGGACTCTTATTCTCTACAATATACACAGTGACTGCTATTCTATATATTATACACAGGGGCTGCTATTCTCTATAATATACACAGGGAATGCTATTCTCCATAATATACACAGGGACTGTTATTCTCTATAATATGCACAGGGACTGCTATTCTCTATAATATACACAAGGACTGCTATTCTCTATAATATACACCGTGACTGCTATTCTCTATAATATACACAGGGACTGCTATTCTCTATAATATACACAGGGGCTGCTAATCTCTATAATATACACAGGGACAGCTATTCTCTATAATATACACAGGGACTGCTATTCTCTATAATATACACAGGGACTGCTATTCTCTATAATATACACATGGACTGCTGTTCTCTATAATATACACATGGACTGTCATTCTCTATAATATACACAGGGGCTGCTATTCTCTATAATATACACTGGGACTGGTATTCTCTATAATATACACAAGGACTGTCATTCTCTATAATATACACAGGGACTGCTATTCTCTATAATATACACAGGGACTGCTATTCTCTATAATATACACAGGGACTGTCATTCTCTTTAATATACACAGTGACTGCTATTCTCTGTAATATACACAGGGACTGCTATTCTCTATAATATACAAAAGGGACTGCTATTCTCTATAATATACACAGGGACTGCTATTCTCTATAATATACACAGGGACTGCTATTCTCTATAATATACACAGTGACTGCTATTCTCTATAATATACACAGGGGCTGCTATTCTCTATAATATACACAGGGGCTGCTATTCTCTATAATATACACAGTGACTGCTATTCTCTGTAATATACACAGGGGCTGCTATTCTCTATAATATACACAGGGACTGCTATTCTCTATAATATACACAGGGGCTGCTATTCTCTATAATATACACAGGGACTGTCATTCTCTATAATATACACAGGGACTGCTATTCTCTATAATATACACAGGGACTGCTATTCTCTGTAATATACACAGGGACTGCTATTCTCTGTAATATACACAGTGACTGGTATTCTCTATAATATACAGAGGGGCTGCAATCCTCTATAATATACAGAGGGGCTGCAATCCTTTATAATATACAGAGGGGCTGCAATCCTCTATAATATACACAGGGGCTGCTATTCTCTATAATATACACAGGGGCTGCTATTCTCTATAATATACACAGGGGCTGCTATTCTCTATAATATACACAGGGGCTGCTATTCCCTATAATATACACAGGGAATGCTATTCTCTATAATATACATAGTGACTGCTATTCTCTATAATATACACAGGGACTGCTATTCTCTATAATATACACAGGGGCTGCTATTCTCTATAATATACACAGTGACTGCTATTCTCTGTAATATACACAGGGACTGCTATTCTCTATAATATACACAGGGGCTGCTATTCTCTATAATATACACAGTGACTGCTATTCTCTGTAATATACACAGGGGCTGCTATTCTCTATAATATACACAGGGACTGCTATTCTCTATAATATACACAGTGACTGCTATTCTCTATAATATACACAGGGGCTGCTATCCTCTATAATATACACAGGGGCTGCTATTCTCTCTAATATACATAGGGACTGCTATTCTCTATAATATACACAGGGACTGTCATTCTCTATAATATACACAGTGACTGCTATTCTCTATAATATACACAGGGACTGTCATTCTCTATAATATACACAGGGACTGCTATTCTCTATAATATACACAGGGAATGCTATTCTCTATAATATACACAGGGACTGCTATTCTCTATAATATACACAGGGGCTGCTATTCTCTATAATATTCACAGTGACTGCTATTCTCTATAATATACACAGGGACTGCTATTCTCTATAATATACACAGGGACTGTCATTCTCTATAATATACACAGGGGCTGCTATTCTCTATAATATACACTGGGACTGATATTCTCTATAATATACACAGGGACTGTCATTCTCTATAATATACACAGGGACTGCTATTCTCTATAATATACACAGGGACTGCTATTCTCTATAATATACACAGGGACTGTTATTCTCTACAATATACACAGTGACTGCTATTCTATATATTATACACAGGGGCTGCTATTCTCTATAATATACACAGGGACTGCTATTCTCTATAATATACACAGGGAATGCTATTCTCTATAATATACACAGGGACTGTTATTCTCTATAATATACACAGGGACTGCTATTCTCTATAATATACTCAGGGACTGCTATTCTCTGTAACATACACAGGGACTGCTATTCTATATATTATACACAGGGGCTGCTATTCTCTATAATATACACAGTGACTGCTATTCTCTATAATATACAGAGGGAATGCTATTCTCTATAATATACACAGGGACTGTTATTCTCTATAATATACACAGGGACTGCTATTCTCTATAATATACCCAAGGACTGCTATTCTCTATAATATACACCGTGACTGCTATTCTCTATAATATACACAGGGGCTGCTATTCTCTATAATATACACAGGGGCTGCTAATCTCTATAATATACACAGGGACTGCTATTCTCTATAATATACACAGGGACTGCTATTCTCTATAATATACACAGGGACTGCTATTCTCTATAATATACACAGGGACTGCTATTCTCTATAATATACACAGGGACTGTCATTCTCTATAATATACACAGGGAATGCTATTCTCTATAATATACACAGGGGCTGCTAATCTCTATAATATACACAGTGACTGCTATTCTCTGTAATATACACAGGGGCTGCTATTCTCTATAATATACACAGGGACTGCTATTCTCTATAATATACACAGGGGCTGCTATTCTCTATAATATACACAGGGACTGCTATTCTCTATAATATACACAGGGGCTGCTATTCTCTATAATATACACAGGGACTGTCATTCTCTATAATATACACAGGGACAGCTATCCTCTATAATATACACAGGGACTGCTATTCTCTGTAATATACACAGGGACTGCTATTCTCTGTAATATACACAGTGACTGGTATTCTCTATAATATACAGAGGGGCTGCAATCCTCTATAATATACAGAGGGGCTGCAATCCTTTATAATATACAGAGGGGCTGCAATCCTCTATAATATACACAGGGGCTGTTATTCTCTATAATATACACAGGGGCTGCTATCCTCTGTAATATACACAGGGGCTGCTATTCTCTATAATATACACAGGGACTGCTATTCTCTTTAATATACTCAGGGGCTGCTATCCTCTATAATATACACAGGGACTGCTATTCTCTATAATATACACAGTGACTGCTATTCTCTATAATATACACAGGGGCTGCTATACTCTATAATATACACAGTGACTGCTATTCTCTGTAATATACACAGGGGCTGCTATTCTCTATAATATACACAGGGACTGCTATTCTCTATAATATACACAGTGACTGCTATTCTCTATAATATACACAGGGGCTGCTATTCTCTATAATATACACAGGGACTGCTATTCTCTATAATATACACAGGGACTGCTATTCTCTATAATATACACAGTGACTGCTATTCTCTATAATATACACAGGGACTGCTATTCTCTATAATATACACAGGGGCTGCTATTCTCTATAATATACACAGGGACTGTCATTCTCTATAATATACACAGGGGCTGCTATTCTCTATAATATACACTGGGACTGGTATTCTCTATAATATACACAGGGACTGTCATTCTCTATAATATACACAGTGACTGCTATTCTCTATAATATACACAGGGACTGTCATTCTCTATAATATACACAGGGACTGCTATTCTCTATAATATACACAGGGAATGCTATTCTCTATAATATACACAGGGACTGCTATTCTCTATAATATACACAGGGGCTGCTATTCTCTATAATATACACAAGTGACTGCTATTCTCTATAATATACACAGGGGACTTGCTATTCTCTATAATATTCACAGGGACTGTCATTCTCTATAATATACACAGGGGCTGCTATTCTCTATAATATACACTGGGACTGATATTCTCTATAATATACACAGGGACTGTCATTCTCTACAATATACACAGGGACTGCTATTCTCTATAATATACACAGGGACTGCTATTCTCTATAATATACACAGGGACTCTTATTCTCTACAATATACACAGTGACTGCTATTCTATATATTATACACAGGGGCTGCTATTCTCTATAATATACACAGGGAATGCTATTCTCCATAATATACACAGGGACTGTTATTCTCTATAATATGCACAGGGACTGCTATTCTCTATAATATACACAAGGACTGCTATTCTCTATAATATACACCGTGACTGCTATTCTCTATAATATACACAGGGACTGCTATCTCTATAATATACACAGGGGCTGCTAATCTCTATAATATACACAGGGACAGCTATTCTCTATAATATACACAGGGACTGCTATTCTCTATAATTATACACAGGGACTGCTGATATTCTCTATAATATACACATGGACTGCTGTTCTCTTATAATATACACATGGGACTGTCATTCTCTATAATATACACAGGGGCTGCTATTCTCTATAATATACACTGGGACTGATATTCTCTATAATATACACAGGGACTGTCATTCTCTACAATATACACAGGGACTGCTATTCTCTATAATATACACAGGGACTGCTATTTCTCTATAATATACACAGGGACTCTTATTCTCTACAATATACACAGTGACTGCTATTCTATATATTATACACAGGGGCTGCTATTCTCTATAATATACACAGGGAATGCTATTCTCCATATTATACACAGGGACTGTTATTCTCTATAATATGCACTGGGACTGCTATTCTCTATAATATACACAAGGACTGCTATTCTCTATAATATACACCGTGACTGCTATTCTCTATAATATACACAGGGGACTGCTATTCTCTATAATATACACAGGGGCTGCGAATCTCTATAATATACACAGGGACAGCTATTCTCTATAATATACACAGGGACTGCTATTCTCTATATAATATCACAGGGACTGCTATTCTCTATAATATACACATGGACTGCTGTTCTCTATAATATACACATGGACTGTCATTCTCTATAATATACACAGGGGCTGCTATTCTCTATAATATACACTGGGGACTGGTATTCTCTATAATATACACAAGGACTGTCATTCTCTATAATATACACAGGGACTGCTATTCTCTATAATATACACAGGGACTGCTATTCTCTATAATATACACAGGGACTGTCATTCTCTTTAATATACACAGTGACTGCTATTCTCTGTAATATACACAGGGACTGCTATTCTCTATAATATACAAAAGGGACTGCTATTCTCTATAATATACATAGGGACTGCTATCTCTATAATATACACAGGGACTGCTATTCTCTATAATATACACAGTGACTGCTATTCTCTATAATATACACAGGGACTGCTATTCTCTATAATATACACAGGGGCTGCTATTCTCTATAATATACACAGTGACTGCTATTCTCTGTAATATACACAGGGGCTGCTATTCTCTATAATATACACAGGGACTGCTATTCTCTATAATATACACAGGGGCTGCTATTCTCTATAATATACACAGGGACTGTCATTCTCTATAATATACACAGGGACTGCTATTCTCTATAATATACACAGGGACTGCTATTCTCTGTAATATACACAGGGACTGCTATTCTCTGTAATATACACAGTGACTGGTATTCTCTATAATATACAGAGGGGCTGCAATCCTCTATAATATACAGAGGGGCTGCAATCCTTTATAATATACAGAGGGGCTGCAATCCTCTATAATATACACAGGGGCTGCTATTCTCTATAATATACACAGGGGCTGCTATTCTCTATAATATACACAGGGGCTGCTATTCTCTATAATATACACAGGGGCTGCTATTCCCTATAATATACACAGGGAATGCTATTCTCTATAATATACATAGTGACTGCTATTCTCTATAATATACACAGGGACTGCTATTCTCTATAATATACACAGGGGCTGCTATTCTCTATAATATACACAGTGACTGCTATTCTCTGTAATATACACAGGGACTGCTATTCTCTATAATATACACAGGGGCTGCTATTCTCTATAATATACACAGTGACTGCTATTCTCTGTAATATACACAGGGGCTGCTATTCTCTATAATATACACAGGGACTGCTATTCTCTATAATATACACAGTGACTGCTATTCTCTATAATATACACAGGGGCTGCTATCCTCTATAATATACACAGGGGCTGCTATTCTCTCTAATATACATAGGGACTGCTATTCTCTATAATATACACAGGGACTGTCATTCTCTATAATATACACAGTGACTGCTATTCTCTATAATATACACAGGGACTGTCATTCTCTATAATATACACAGGGACTGCTATTCTCTATAATATACACAGGGAATGCTATTCTCTATAATATACACAGGGACTGCTATTCTCTATAATATACACAGGGGCTGCTATTCTCTATAATATTCACAGTGACTGCTATTCTCTATAATATACACAGGTACTGCTATTCTCTATAATATACACAGGGACTGTCATTCTCTATAATATACACAGGGGCTGCTATTCTCTATAATATACACTGGGACTGATATTCTCTATAATATACACAGGGACTGTCATTCTCTATAATATACACAGGGACTGCTATTCTCTATAATATACACAGGGACTGCTATTCTCTATAATATACACAGGGACTGTTATTCTCTACAATATACACAGTGACTGCTATTCTATATATTATACACAGGGGCTGCTATTCTCTATAATATACACAGGGACTGCTATTCTCTATAATATACACAGGGAATGCTATTCTCTATAATATACACAGGGACTGTTATTCTCTATAATATACACAGGGACTGCTATTCTCTATAATATACACAGGGACTGCTATTCTCTGTAACATACACAGGGACTGCTATTCTATATATTATACACAGGGGCTGCTATTCTCTATAATATACACAGTGACTGCTATTCTCTATAATATACAGAGGGAATGCTATTCTCTATAATATACACAGGGACTGTTATTCTCTATAATATACACAGGGACTGCTATTCTCTATAATATACCCAAGGACTGCTATTCTCTATAATATACACCGTGACTGCTATTCTCTATAATATACACAGGGGCTGCTATTGTCTATAATATACACAGGGGCTGCTAATCTCTATAATATACACAGGGACTGCTATTCTCTATAATATACACAGGGACTGCTATTCTCTATAATATACACAGGGACTGCTATTCTCTATAATATACACAGGGACTGCTATTCTCTATAATATACACAGGGACTGTCATTCTCTATAATATACACAGGGACTGCTATTCTCTATAATATACACAGGGGCTGCAAATCTCTATAATATACACAGTGACTGCTATTCTCTGTAATATACACAGGGGCTGCTATTCTCTATAATATACACAGGGACTGCTATTCTCTATAATATACACAGGGGCTGCTATTCTCTATAATATACACAGGGACTGCTATTCTCTATAATATACACAGGGGCTGCTATTCTCTATAATATACACAGGGACTGTCATTCTCTATAATATACACAGGGACTGCTATCCTCTATAATATACACAGGGACTGCTATTCTCTGTAATATACACAGGGACTGCTATTCTCTGTAATATACACAGTGACTGGTATTCTCTATAATATACAGAGGGGCTGCAATCCTCTATAATATACAGAGGGGCTGCAATCCTTTATAATATACAGAGGGGCTGCAATCCTCTATAATATACACAGGGGCTGTTATTCTCTATAATATACACAGGGGCTGCTATCCTCTATAATATACACAGGGGCTGCTATTCTCTATAATATACACAGGGACTGCTATTCTCTATAATATACTCAGGGGCTGCTATCCTCTATAATATACACAGGGACTGCTATTCTCTATAATATACACAGGGACTGCTATTCTCTATAATATACACAGGGACTCTTATTCTCTACAATATACACAGTGACTGCTATTCTATATATTATACACAGGGGCTGCTATTCTCTATAATATACACAGGGAATGCTATTCTCTATAATATACACAGTGACTGCTATTCTCTATAATATACACAGGGACTGCTATTCTCTATAATATACACAGGGACTGCTATTCTCTATAATATACACAGTGACTGCTATTCTCTATAATATACACAGGGGCTTCAATCCTCCTATAATATACACAGGGGCTGCAATCCTCTATAATATACACAGAGGCTGCAATCCTCTATAATATACACAGGGGCTGCAATTCTCGATAATATACACAGGGACTGCTATTCTCTATAATATACCCAGGGACTGCTATTCTCTATAATATACACAGGGACTGCTATTCTCTATAATATACACAGGGACTGCTATTCTCTATAATATACACAGGGACTGCTATTCTCTATAATATACTCAGGGGCTGCTATTCTCTATAATATACACAGGGACTGCTATTCTCTATAATATACACAGGGACTGCTATTCTCTATAATATACACAGGGACTGCTATTCTCTTTAATATACACAGGGACTGCTATTCTCTATAATATACAAAGGGACTGCTATTCTCTATAATATACACAGGGACTGCTATTCTCTATAATATACACAGGGGCTGCTATTCTCTGTAATATACACAGGGGCTGCTATTCTCTATAATATACACAGGGGCTGCTATTCTCTATAATATACACAGGGACTGCTATTCTCTATAATATACACAGGGACTGCTATTCTCTATAATATACACAGCAAATGCTATTCTCTATAATATACACAGTGACTGCTATTCTCCATAATATACACAGCAAATGCTATTCTCTATAATATACACAGTGACTGCTATTCTCTATAAGATACACAGCAAATGCTATTCTCTATAATATACACAGCGACTGCTATTCTCTATAATATACACAGGGACTGCTATTCTCTATAATATACACAGGGACTGCTATTCTCTATAATATACACAGGGACTGCTATTCTCTATAATATACACAGGGACTGCTATTCTCTATAATATACACAGGGACTGCTATTCTCTACAATATACACAGGGACTGCTATTCTCTATAATATACTCAGGGCTGCTATTCTCTATAATATACACAGGGACTGCTATTCTCTATAATATACACAGGGACTGCTATTCTCTATAATATACACAGGGGCTGCTATTCTCTATAATATACACAGGGACTGCTATTCTCTATAATATACACAGGGACTGCTATTCTCTATAATATACACAGGGACTGCTATTCTCTATAATATACACAGGGGCTGCTAATCTCTATAATATACACAGGGGCTGCTATTGTCTATAATATACACAGGGACTGCTAATCTCTATAATATACACAGGGACTGCTATTCTCTATAATATACACAGGGACTGCTATTCTCTATAATATACACAGGGACTGCTATTCTCTATAATATACACAGTGACTGCTTTTCTCTATAATATACACAGGGACTGCTATTCTCTATAATATACACAGGGGCTGCTATACTCTATAATATAGACAGTGACTGCTATTCTCTGTAATATACACAGGGGCTGCTATTCTCTATAATATACACAGGGACTGCTATTCTCTATAATATACACAGTGACTGCTATTCTCTATAATATACACAGGGGCTGCTATTCTCTATAATATACACAGGGGCTGCTATTCTCTATAATATACATAGGGGACTGCTATTCTCAATAATATACTCAGGGACTGCAATTCTCTATAATATACACAGGGGCTGCTATTCTCTATAATATACACAGGGACTGTCATTCTCTATAATATACACAGGGACTGCTATTCTCTATAATATACACAGGGACTGCTATTCTCTGTAATATACACAGGGACTGCTATTCTCTGTGATATACACAGTGACTGGTATTCTCTACAATATACACAGGGGCTGCAATCCTCTATAATATACACAGGGGCTGCAATCCTCTATAATATACACAGGGGCTGCAATCCTCTATAATATACACAGGGTCTGCTATTCTCTATAATATACACAGTGACTGCTATTCTCTATAATATACACAGGGACTGCTATTCTCTATAATATACACAGGGGCTGCTATTCTCTATAATATACACAGTGACTGCTATTCTCTGTAATATACACAGGGGCTGCTATTCTCTATAATACACACAGGGACTGCAATTCTCTTTAATATACACAGTGACTGCTATTCTCTATAATATACACAGGGACTGCTATTCTCTATAATATACACAGGGGCTGCTATTCTCTATAATATACTCAGGGACTGTCATTCTCTATAATATACACAGGGACTGCTATTCTCTATAATATACACAGGGACTGCTATTCTCTGTAATATACACAGGGACTGCTATTCTCTGTAATATACACAGTGACTGGTATTCTCTATAATATACACAGGGGCTGCAATCCACTATAATATACACAGGGGCTGCAATCCTCTATAATATACAGAGGGGCTGCAATCCTCTATAATATACACAGGGGCTGCTATTCTCTATAATATACACAGGGGTTGCTATCCTCTATAATATACACTTGGGCTGCTATTCTCTATAATATACACAGGGACTGCTATTCTCTATAATATACTCAGGGGCGGCTATCCTCTATAATATACACAGGGACTGCTATTCTCTATAATATACACAGTGACTGCTATTCTCTATAATATACACAGGGACTGCTATCCTCTATAATATACACAGGGGCTGCTATTCTCTATAATATACACAGGGGCTGCTATCCTCTATAATATACACAGGGGCTGCTATTCTCTATAATATACACAGGGGCTGCTATTCTCTGTAATATACACAGGGGCTGCTATTCTCTATAATATACACAGGGGCTGTTATCCTCTATAATGTACACAGGGACTGCTAATCTCTATAATATACACAGCAAATGCTATTCTCTATAATATACACAGTGACTGCTATTCTCTATAATATACACAGCAAATGCTAATCTCTATAATATACACAGTGACTGCTATTCTCTATAATATACACAGCAAATGCTATTCTCTATAATAGACACAGCGACTGCTATTCTCTATAATATACACAGGGAATGCTATTCTCTATAATATACACAGGGACTGCTATTCTCTATAATATACACAGGGAATGCTATTCTCTATAATATACACAGGGACTGCTATTCTCTATAATATACACAGGGACTGCTATTCTCTACAATATACACAGGGACTGCTATTCTCTATAATATACTCAGGGGCTGCTATTCTCTATAATATACACAGGGACTGCTATTCTCTATAATATACACAGGGACTGCTATTCTCTATAATATACACAGGGGCTGCTATTCTCTATAATACACACAGGGACTGCTATTCTCTATAATATACACAGGGACTGCTATTCTCTATAATATACACAGGGACTGCTATTCTCTATAATATACACAGGGGCTGCTAATCTCTATAATATACACAGGGGCTGCTATTGTCTATAATATACACAGGGACTGCTAATCTCTATAATATACACAGGGACTGCTATTCTCTATAATATACACAGGGACTGCTATTCTCTATAATATACACAGGGACTGCTATTCTCTATAATATACACAGTGACTGCTTTTCTCTATAATATACACAGGGACTGCTATTCTCTATAATATACACAGGGGCTGCTATACTCTATAATATACACAGCGACTGCTATTCTCTGTAATATACACAGGGGCTGCTATTCTCTATAATATACACAGGGACTGCTATTCTCTATAATATACACAGTGACTGCTATTCTCTATAATATACACAGGGGCTGCTATTCTCTATAATATACACAGGGGCTGCTATTCTCTATAATATACATAGGGACTGCTATTCTCTATAATATACTCAGGGACTGCAATTCTCTATAATATACACAGGGGCTGCTATTCTCTATAATATACACAGGGACTGTCATTCTCTATAATATACACAGGGACTGCTATTCTCTATAATATACACAGGGACTGCTATTCTCTGTAATATACACAGGGACTGCTATTCTCTGTGATATACACAGTGACTGGTATTCTCTACAATATACACAGGGGCTGCAATCCTCTATAATATACACAGGGGCTGCAATCCTCTATAATATACACAGGGGCTGCAATCCTCTATAATTTACACAGGGTCTGCTATTCTCTATAATATACACAGTGACTGCTATTCTCTATAATATACACAGGGACTGCTATTCTCTATAATATACACAGGGGCTGCTATTCTCTATAATATACACAGTGACTGCTATTCTCTGTAATATACACAGGGGCTGCTATTCTCTATAATATACACAGGGGCTGCAATCCACTATAATATACACAGGGGCTGCAATCCTCTATAATATACAGAGGGGCTGCAATCCTCTATAATATACACAGGGGCTGCTATTCTCTATAATATACACAGGGGCTGCTATCCTCTATAATATACACTGGGGCTGCTATTCTCTATAATATACACAGGGACTGCTATTCTCTATAATATACTCAGGGGCAGCTATCCTCTATAATATACACAGGAACTGCTATTCTCTATAATATACACAGTGACTGCTATTCTCTATAATATACACAGGCACTGCTATCCTCTATAATATACACAGGGGCTGCTATTCTCTATAATATACACAGGGGCTGCTATCCTCTATAATATACACAGGGGCTGCTATTCTCTATAATATACACAGGGGCTGCTATTCTCTATAATATACACTGGGGCTGCTATTCCCTATAATATACACAGGGAATGCTATTCTCTATAATATACACAGGGACTGCTATTCTCTATAATATACACAGGGACTGCTATTCTCTATAATATACACAGGGACTGCTATTCTCTATAATATACACAGGGACTGCTATTCTCTATAATGTACACAGGGACTGCTATTCTCTATAATATACACAGTGACTGCTATTCTCTATAATATACACAGGGACTGCTATTCTCTATAATATACACAGGGTCTGCTATTCTCTATAATATACACAGTGACTGCAATTCTCTGTAATATACACAGGGCTGCTATTCTCTATAATATACACAGGGACTGCTATTCTCTATAATATACACAGTGACTGCTATTCTCTATAATATACACAGGGGCTGCTATTCTCTATAATATACACAGGGACTGCTATTCTCTATAATATACATAGGGACTGCTATTCTCTATAATATACACAGGGACTGGTATTCTCTATAATATACACAAGGGCTGCTATTCTCTATAATATACACAGGGACTGTCATTCTCTATAATATACACAGGGACTGCTATTCTCTATAATATACAAAGGGACGGCTATTCTCTGTAATATACACAGGGACTGCTATTCTCTGTGATATACACAGTGACTGGTATTCTCTATAATTTACACAGGGGCTGCAATCCTCTATAATATACACAGGGGCTGCAATCCTCTATAATATACACAGGGGCTGCAATCCTCTATAATATACACAGGGGCTGCTGTTCTCTATAATATACACAGGGGCTGCTATCCTCTATAATATACACAGGGGCTGCTATTCTCTAAAATATACACAGGGGCTGCTATTCTCTATAATATACACAGGGACTGCTATTCTCTATAATATACACAGGGCTGCTATTCTCTATAATATACACAGGGGCTGCTAATCTCTATAATATACACATGGACTGCTATTCTCTATAATATACACAGGGGCTGCTATTCTCTATAATATACACAGGGACCCGCTATTCTCTATAATATACACAGGGACCGCTATTCTCTATAATATACACAGGGGCTGCTATTCTCTATAATATACACAGGGGCTGCTATTCTCTATATTATACACAGGGACTGCTATTCTCTATAATATACACAGGGACTGCTGTTCTCTATAATATACACAGTGACTGCTATTCTCTATAATATACACAGGGACTGCTATTCTCTATAATATACACAGGGACTGCTATTCTCTATAATATACACAGGGGCTGCTATTCTCTATAATATACACAGTGACTGCTATTCTCTGTAATATACACTGGGGCTGCTATTCTCTATAATATACACAGGGACTGCTATTCTCTATAATATACACAGTGGCTGCTATTCTCTATAATATACACAGGGACTGCTATTCTCTATAATATACACAGTGACTGCTATTCTCTGTAATATACACAGGGACTGCTATTCTCTATAATATACACAGGGACTGCTATTCTCCATAATATACACAGGGACTGCTATTCTCTATAATATACACAGGGACTGCTATTCTCTATAATATACACAGTGACTGCTATTCTCTATAATATACACAGGGACTGCTATTCTCTATAATATACACAGGGGCTGCTATTCTCTATAATATACACAGTGACTGCTATTCTCTGTAATATACACAGGGGCTGCTATTCTCCATAATATACACAGGGACTGCTATTCTCTTTAATATACACAGTGACTGCTATTCTCTATAATATACACAGTGACTGCTATTCTCTATAATATACACAGGGACTGCTATTCTCTATAATATACACAGGGACTGCTATTCTCTATAATATACTCAGGGACTGTCATTCTCTATAATATACACAGGGACTGCTATTCTCTGTAATATACACAGGGACTGCTATTCTCTGTAATATACACAGTGACTGGTATTCTCTATAATATACACAGGGGCTGCAATCCTCTATAATATACACAGGGGCTGCAATCCTCTGTAATATACAGAGGGGCTGCAATCCTCTATAATATACACAGGGGCTGCTATTCTCTATAATATACACAGGGGCTGCTATTCTCTATAATATACACAGGGACTGCTATCCTCTATAATATACACAGGGGCTGCTATTCTCTATAATATACACAGGGGCTGCTATCCTCTATAATATACACAGGGGCTGCTATTCTCTATAATATACCCAGGGGCTGCTATTCTCTATAATATACACAGGGGCTGCTATTCTCTATAATATACACTGGGGCTGCTATTCCCTATAATATACACAGGGAATGCTATTCTCTATAATATACACAGGGACTGCTATTCTCTATAATATACACAGGGACTGCTATTCTCTATAATATACACAGGGACTGCTATTCTCTATTATATAAACAGGGACTGCTATTCTCTACAATATACACAGGGACTGCTATTCTCTATAATATACTCAGGGGCTGCTATTCTCTATAATATACACAGGGACTGCTATTCTCTATAATATACACAGGGACTGCTATTCTCTATAATATACACAGGGGCTGCTATTCTCTATAATATACACAGGGACTGCTATTCTCTATAATATACACAGGGACTGCTATTCTCTATAATATACACAGGGACTGCTATTCTCCATAATATACACAGGGGCTGCTAATCTCTTTAATATACACAGGGGCTGCTATTGTCTATAATATACACAGGGACTGCTAAACTCTATAATATACACAGGGACTGCTATTCTCTATAATATACACAGGGACTGCTATTCTCTATAATATACACAGGGACTGCTATTCTCTATAATATACACAGTGACTGCTATTCTCTATAATATACACAGGGACTGCTATTCTCTATAATATACACAGGGGCTGCTATTCTCTATAATATACACAGTGACTGCAATTCTCTGTAATATACACAGGGGCTGCTATTCTCTATAATATACACAGGGACTGCTATTCTCTATAATATACCACAGTGACTGCTATTCTCTATAATATACACAGGGGCTGCTATTCTCTATAATATACACAGGGGCTGCTATTCTCTATAATATACATAGGGACTGCTATTCTCTATAATATACACAGGGACTGCTATTCTCTATAATATACACAGGGGCTGCTATTCTCTATAATATACACAGGGACTGTCATTCTCCATAATATACACAGGGACTGCTATTCTCTATAATATACACAGGGACTGCTATTCTCTGTAATATACACAGGGACTGCTATTCTCTGTGATATACACAGTGACTGGTATTCTCTATAATTTACACAGGGGCTGCAATCCTCTATAATATACACAGGGGCTGCAATCCTCTATAATATACACAGGGGCTGCTATTCTCTATAATATACACAGGGACTGCTATTCTCTATAATATACACAGGGACTGCTATTCTCTATAATATACACAGGGACTGCTATTCTCTATAATATACACAGTGACTGCTATTCTCTATAATATACACAGGGACTGCTATTCTCTATAATATACACAGGGGCTGCTATTCTCTATAATATACACAGTGACTGCAATTCTCTGTAATATACACAGGGGCTGCTATTCTCTATAATATACACAGGGACTGCTATTCTCTATAATATACACAGTGACTGCTATTCTCTATAATATACACAGGGGCTGCTATTCTCTATAATATACACAGGGGCTGCTATTCTCTATAATATACATAGGGACTGCTATTCTCTATAATATACACAGGGACTGCTATTCTCTATAATATACACAGGGGCTGCTATTCTCTATAATATACACAGGGAATGTCATTCTCCATAATATACACAGGGACTGCTATTCTCTATAATATACACAGGGACTGCTATTCTCTGTAATATACACAGGGACTGCTATTCTCTGTGATATACACAGTGACTGGTATTCTCTATAATTTACACAGGGGCTGCAATCCTCTATAATATACACAGGGGCTGCAATCCTCTATAATATACACAGGGGCTGCTATTCTCTATAATATACACTGGGGCTGCTATCCTCTATAATATACACAGGGGCTGCTATTCTCTATAATATACACAGGGACTGCTATTCTCTATAATATACACAGGGACTGCTATTCTCTTTAATATACACAGGGGCTGCTATTCTCTATAATATACACAGGGGGCTGCTAATCTCTATAATATACACAGTGACTGCTACTCTCTATAATATACACAGGGACTGCTATTCTCTATAATATACACAGGGACTGCTATTCTCTATAATATACACAGGGACTGCTATTCTCTATAATATACACAGTGACTGCTATTCTCTATAATATACACAGTGACTGCTATTCTCTATAATATACACAGGGGCTGCTATTCTCTATAATATACACAGTGACTGCTATTCTCTGTAATATACACTGGGGCTGCTATTCTCTATAATATACACAGGGACTGCTATTCTCTATAATATACACAGTGACTGCTGTTCTCTATAATATACACAGGGACTGCTATTCTCTATAATATATACAGTGGCTGCTATTCTCTATAATATACACAGGGACTGATATTCTCTATAATATACACAGTGACTGCTATTCTCTGTAATATACACAGGGACTGCTATTCTCTATAATATACACAGGGACTGCTATTCTCTATAATATACACAGGGACTGCTATTCTCTATAATATACACAGGTGCTGCTATTCTCTATAATATACACAGGGACTGCTATTCCCTATAATATACACAGTGACTGCTATTCTCTATAATATACACAGTGACTGCTATTCTCTATAATATACACAGGGACTGCTATTCTCTATAATATACACAGGGGCTGCTATTCTCTATAATATACACAGGGACTGCTATTCTCTATAATATACACAGGGACTGCTATTCTCTATAATATACACAGTGACTGCTATTCTCTATAATATACACAGGGACTGCTATTCTCTATAATATATACAGGGACTGCTATTCTCTATAATATACACAGGGACTGCTATTCTCTATAATATACACAGTGACTGCAATTCTCTATAATATACACAGGGACTGCTATTCTCTATAATATACACAGGGGCTGCTATTCTCTATAATATACACAGGGACTGCTATTCTCTATAATATACACAGGGGCTGCTATTCTCCATAATATACACAGGGGCTGCTATTCTCTATAATATACACAGTGACTGCTATTCTCTGTAATATACACAGGGGCTGCTATTCTCTATAATATACACAGGGATTGCTATTCTCTATAATATACACAGTGACTGCTATTCTCTATAATATACACAGGGACTGCTATTCTCTATAATATACACAGGGGCTGCTATTCTCTATAATATACACAGGGACTGTCATTCTCTATAATATACACAGGGACTGCTATTCTCTATAATATACACAGGGACTGCTATTCTCTGTAATATACACAGGGACTGCTATTCTCTGTAATATACACAGTGACTGGTATTCTCTATAATATACACAGGGGCTGCAATCCTCTATAATATACACAGGGTCTGCAATCCTCTATAATATACACAGGGGCTGCTATTCTCTATAATATACACAGGGGCTGCTATCCTCTATAATATACACAGGGGCTGCAATTCTCTATAATATACACAGGGACTGATATTCTCTACAATATACGCAGGGACAGCTATTCTCTACAATATACACAGTGACTGCTATTCTCTATAATATACACAGGGACTGCTATTCTCTATAATATACACAGGGACTGCTATTCTCTATAATATACACAGGGGCTGCTATTCTCTATAATATACACAGGGACTGCTATTCTCTTTAATATACACAGTGACTGCTATTCTCTATAATATACACAGTGACTGCTATTCTCTATAATATACACAGGGACTGCTATTCTCTATAATATACACAGGGACTGCTATTCTCTATAATATACTCAGGGGACTGTCATTCTCTATAATATACACAGGGACTGCTATTCTCTGTAATATACACAGGGACTGCTATTCTCTGTAATATACACAGTGACTGGTATTCTCTATAATATACACAGGGGCTGCAATCCTCTATAATATACACAGGGGCTGCAATCCTCTATAATATACAGAGGGGCCTGCAATCCTCTATAATATACACAGGGGCTGCTATTCTCTATAATATACACAGGGGCTGCTATTCTCTATAATATACACAGGGACTGCTATCCTCTATAATATACACAGGGGCTGCTATTCTCTATAATATACACAGGGGCTGCTATCCTCTATAATATACACAGGGGCTGCTATTCTCTATAATATACCCAGGGGCTGCTATTCTCTATAATATACACAGGGGCTGCTATTCTCTATAATATACACTGGGGCTGCTATTCCCTATAATATACACAGGGAATTGCTATTCTCTATAATATACACAGGGACTGCTATTCTCTATAATATACACAGGGACTGCTATTCTCTATAATATACACAGGGACTGCTATTCTCTATTATATAAACAGGGACTGCTATTCTCTACAATATACACAGGGACTGCTATTCTCTATAATATACTCAGGGGCTGCTATTCTCTATAATATACACAGGGACTGCTATTCTCTATAATATACACAGGGACTGCTATTCTCTATAATATACACAGGGGCTGCTATTCTCTATAATATACACAGGGACTGCTATTCTCTATAATATACACAGGGACTGCTATTCTCTATAATATACACAGGGACTGCTATTCTCCATAATATACACAGGGGCTGCTAATCTCTTTAATATACACAAGGGGCTGCTATTGTCTATAATATACACAGGGACTGCTAAACTCTATAATATACACAGGGACTGCTATTCTCTATAATATACACAGGGACTGCTATTCTCTATAATATACACAGGGACTGCTATTCTCTATAATATACACAGTGACTGCTATTCTCTATAATATACACAGGGACTGCTATTCTCTATAATATACACAGGGGCTGCTATTCTCTATAATATACACAGTGACTGCAATTCTCTGTAATATACACAGGGGCTGCTATTCTCTATAATATACACAGGGACTGCTATTCTCTATAATATACACAGTGACTGCTATTCTCTATAATATACACAGGGGCTGCTATTCTCTATAATATACACAGGGGCTGCTATTCTCTATAATATACATAGGGACTGCTATTCTCTATAATATACACAGGGACTGCTATTCTCTATAATATACACAGGGGCTGCTATTCTCTATAATATACACAGGGACTGTCATTCTCCATAATATACACAGGGACTGCTATTCTCTATAATATACACAGGGACTGCTATTCTCTGTAATATACACAGGGACTGCTATTCTCTGTGATATACACAGTGACTGGTATTCTCTATAATTTACACAGGGGCTGCAATCCTCTATAATATACACAGGGGCTGCAATCCTCTATAATATACACAGGGGCTGCTATTCTCTATAATATACACAGGGACTGCTATTCTCTATAATATACACAGGGACTGCTATTCTCTATAATATACACAGGGACTGCTATTCTCTATAATATACACAGTGACTGCTATTCTCTATAATATACACAGGGACTGCTATTCTCTATAATATACACAGGGGCTGCTATTCTCTATAATATACACAGTGACTGCAATTCTCTGTAATATACACAGGGGCTGCTATTCTCTATAATATACACAGGGACTGCTATTCTCTATAATATACACAGTGACTGCTATTCTCTATAATATACACAGGGGCTGCTATTCTCTATAATATACACAGGGGCTGCTATTCTCTATAATATACATAGGGACTGCTATTCTCTATAATATACACAGGGACTGCTATTCTCTATAATATACACAGGGGCTGCTATTCTCTATAATATACACAGGGAATGTCATTCTCCATAATATACACAGGGACTGCTATTCTCTATAATATACACAGGGACTGCTATTCTCTGTAATATACACAGGGACTGCTATTCTCTGTGATATACACAGTGACTGGTATTCTCTATAATTTACACAGGGGCTGCAATCCTCTATAATATACACAGGGGCTGCAATCCTCTATAATATACACAGGGGCTGCTATTCTCTATAATATACACTGGGGCTGCTATCCTCTATAATATACACAGGGGCTGCTATTCTCTATAATATACACAGGGACTGCTATTCTCTATAATATACACAGGGACTGCTATTCTCTTTAATATACACAGGGGCTGCTATTCTCTATAATATACACAGGGGCTGCTAATCTCTATAATATACACAGTGACTGCTACTCTCTATAATATACACAGGGACTGCTATTCTCTATAATATACACAGGGACTGCTATTCTCTATAATATACACAGGGACTGCTATTCTCTATAATATACACAGTGACTGCTATTCTCTACAATATACACAGTGACTGCTATTCTCTATAATATACACAGGGGCTGCTATTCTCTATAATATACACAGTGACTGCTATTCTCTGTAATATACACTGGGGCTGCTATTCTCTATAATATACACAGGGACTGCTATTCTCTATAATATACACAGTGACTGCTGTTCTCTATAATATACACAGGGACTGCTATTCTCTATAATATATACAGTGGCTGCTATTCTCTATAATATACACAGGGACTGCTATTCTCTATAATATACACAGTGACTGCTATTCTCTGTAATATAGACAGGGACTGCTATTCTCTATAATATACACAGGGACTGCTATTCTCTATAATATACACAGGGACTGCTATTCTCTATAATATACACAGGTGCTGCTATTCTCTATAATATACACAGGGACTGCTATTCCCTATAATATACACAGTGACTGCTATTCTCTATAATATACACAGTGACTGCTATTCTCTATAATATACACAGGGACTGCTATTCTCTATAATATACACAGGGGCTGCTATTCTCTATAATATACACAGGGACTGCTATTCTCTATAATATACACAGGGACTGCTATTCTCTATAATATACACAGGGACTGCTATTCTCTATAATATACACAGTGACTGCTATTCTCTATAATATACACAGGGACTGCTATTCTCTATAATATATACAGGGACTGATATTCTCTATAATATACACAGGGACTGCTATTCTCTATAATATACACAGTGACTGCTATTCTCTATAATATACACAGGGACTGCTATTCTCTATAATATACACAGGGGCTGCTATTCTCTATAATATACACAGGGACTGCTATTCTCTATAATATACACAGGGGCTGCTATTCTCCATAATATACACAGGGGCTGCTATTCTCTATAATATACACAGTGACTGCTATTCTCTGTAATATACACAGGGGCTGCTATTCTCTATAATATACACAGGGATTGCTATTCTCTATAATATACACAGTGACTGCTATTCTCTATAATATACACAGGGACTGCTATTCTCTATAATATACACAGGGGCTGCTATTCTCTATAATATACACAGGGACTGTCATTCTCTATAATATACACAGGGACTGCTATTCTCTATAATATACACAGGGACTGCTATTCTCTGTAATATACACAGGGACTGCTATTCTCTGTAATATACACAGTGACTGGTATTCTCTATAATATACACAGGGGCTGCAATCCTCTATAATATACACAGGGTCTGCAATCCTCTATAATATACACAGGGGCTGCTATTCTCTATAATATACACAGGGGCTGCTATCCTCTATAATATACACAGGGGCTGCAATTCTCTATAATATACACAGGGACTGATATTCTCTACAATATACGCAGGGACAGCTATTCTCTACAATATACACAGTGACTGCTATTCTCTATAATATACACAGGGACTGCTATTCTCTATAATATACACAGGGACTGCTATTCTCTATAATATACACAGGGACTGCTATTCTCTATAATATACACAGGGACTGCTATTCTCTATAATATACACAGTGACTGCTATTCTCTATAATATACACAGGGACTGCTATTCTCTATAATATACACAGGGGCTGCTATTCTCTATAATATACACAGTGACTGCAATTCTCTGTAATATACACAGGGGCTGCTATTCTCTATAATATACACAGGAACTGCTATTCTCTATAATATACACAGTGACTGCTATTCTCTATAATATACACAGGGGCTGCTATTCTCTATAATATACACAGGGGCTGCTATTCTCTATAATATACATAGGGACTGCTATTCTCTATAATATACACAGGGACTGCTATTCTCTATAATATACACAGGGGCTGCTATTCTCTATAATATACACAGGGAATGTCATTCTCCATAATATACACAGGGACTGCTATTCTCTATAATATACACAGGGACTGCTATTCTCTGTAATATACACAGGGACTGCTATTCTCTGTGATATACACAGTGACTGGTATTCTCTATAATTTACACAGGGGCTGCAATCCTCTATAATATACACAGGGGCTGCAATCCTCTATAATATACACAGGGGCTGCTATTCTCTATAATATACACTGGGGCTGCTATCCTCTATAATATACACAGGGGCTGCTATTCTCTATAATATACACAGGGACTGCTATTCTCTATAATATACACAGGGACTGCTATTCTCTTTAATATACACAGGGGCTGCTATTCTCTATAATATACACAGGGGCTGCTAATCTCTATAATATACACAGTGACTGCTACTCTCTATAATATACACAGGGACTGCTATTCTCTATAATATACACAGGGACTGCTATTCTCTATAATATACACAGGGACTGCTATTCTCTATAATATACACAGTGACTGCTATTCTCTATAATATACACAGTGACTGCTATTCTCTACAATATACACAGGGGCTGCTATTCTCTATAATATACACAGTGACTGCTATTCTCTGTAATATACACTGGGGCTGCTATTCTCTATAATATACACAGGGACTGCTATTCTCTATAATATACACAGTGACTGCTGTTCTCTATAATATACACAGGGACTGCTATTCTCTATAATATATACAGTGGCTGCTATTCTCTATAATATACACAGGGACTGCTATTCTCTATAATATACACAGTGACTGCTATTCTCTGTAATATACACAGGGACTGCTATTCTCTATAATATACACAGGGACTGCTATTCTCTATAATATACACAGGGACTGCTATTCTCTATAATATACACAGGTGCTGCTATTCTCTATAATATACACAGGGACTGCTATTCCCTATAATATACACAGTGACTGCTATTCTCTATAATATACACAGTGACTGCTATTCTCTATAATATACACAGGGACTGCTATTCTCTATAATATACACAGGGGCTGCTATTCTCTATAATATACACAGGGACTGCTATTCTCTATAATATACACAGGGACTGCTATTCTCTATAATATACACAGGGACTGCTATTCTCTATAATATACACAGTGACTGCTATTCTCTATAATATACACAGGGACTGCTATTCTCTATAATATATACAGGGACTGCTATTCTCTATAATATACACAGGGACTGCTATTCTCTATAATATACACAGTGACTGCTATTCTCTATAATATACACAGGGACTGCTATTCTCTATAATATACACAGGGGCTGCTATTCTCTATAATATACACAGGGACTGCTATTCTCTATAATATACACAGGGGCTGCTATTCTCCATAATATACACAGGGGCTGCTATTCTCTATAATATACACAGTGACTGCTATTCTCTGTAATATACACAGGGGCTGCTATTCTCTATAATATACACAGGGATTGCTATTCTCTATAATATACACAGTGACTGCTATTCTCTATAATATACACAGGGACTGCTATTCTCTATAATATACACAGGGGCTGCTATTCTCTATAATATACACAGGGACTGTCATTCTCTATAATATACACAGGGACTGCTATTCTCTATAATATACACAGGGACTGCTATTCTCTGTAATATACACAGGGACTGCTATTCTCTGTAATATACACAGTGACTGGTATTCTCTATAATATACACAGGGGCTGCAATCCTCTATAATATACACAGGGTCTGCAATCCTCTATAATATACACAGGGGCTGCTATTCTCTATAATATACACAGGGGCTGCTATCCTCTATAATATACACAGGGGCTGCAATTCTCTATAATATACACAGGGACTGATATTCTCTACAATATACGCAGGGACAGCTATTCTCTACAATATACACAGTGACTGCTATTCTCTATAATATACACAGGGACTGCTATTCTCTATAATATACACAGGGACTGCTATTCTCTATAATATACACAGGGGCTGCTATTCTCTATAATATACACAGGGACTGCTATTCTCTATAATATACACAGGGAATGCTATTCTCTATAATATACACAGGGACTGCTATTCTCTATAATATACACAGTGACTGCTATTCTCTATAATATACACAGGGACTGCTATTCTCTACAATATATACAGGGACTGCTATTCTCTATAATATACACAGGGACTGCTATTCTCTATAATATACACAGTGACTGCTATTCTCTATAATATACACAGGGACCGCTATTCTCTATAATATACACAGGGGCTGCTATTCTCTATAATATACACAGGGACTGCGATTCTCTATAATATACACAGGGGCTGCTATTCTCTATAATATACACAGGGGCTGCTATTCTCTATAATATACACAGTGACTGCTATTCTCTGTAATATGCACAGGGGCTGCTATTCTCTATAATATACACAGGGATTGCTATTCTCTATAATATACACAGTGACTGCTATTCTCTATAATATACACAGGGACTGCTATTCTCTATAATATACACAGGGGCTGCTATTCTCTATAATATACACAGGGACTGTCATTCTCTATAATATACACAGGGACTGCTATTCTCTATAATATACACAGGGACTGCTATTCTCTGTAATATACACAGGGACTGCTATTCTCTGTAATATACACAGTGACTGGTATTCTCTATAATATACACAGGGGCTGCAATCCTCTATAATATACACAGGGTCCTGCAATCCTCTATGATATACACAGGGGCTGCTATTCTCTATAATATACACAGGGGCTGCTATCCTCTATAATATACACAGGGGCTGCAATTCTCTATAATATACACAGGGACTGATATTCTCTACAATATACGCAGGGACAGCTATTCTCTATAATATACACAGTGACTGCTATTCTCTATAATATACACAGGGACTGCTATTCTCTATAATATACACAGGGGCTGCTATTCTCTATAATATACACAGGGACTGTCATTCTCTAGAATATACACAGGGACTGTTATTCTCTATAATATACACAGGGACTGCTATTCTCTGTAATATACACAGGGACTGCTATTCTCTATAATTTACACAGGGGCTGCAATCCTCTATAATATACACAGGGGCTGCAATCCTCTATAATATACACAGGGGCTGCAATCCTCTATAATATACACAGGGGCTGCTATCCTCTATAATATACACAGGGGCTGCTATTCTCTATAATATACACAGGGACTGCTATTCTCTATAATATACACAGGGGCTGCTATCCTCTATAATATACGCAGGGACAGCTATTCTCTATAATATACACAGTGACTGCTATTCTCTATAATATACACAGGGACTGCTATCCTCTATAATATACACAGGGGCTGCTATCCTCTATAATATACAGAGGGGCTGCTATTCTCTATAATATACACAGGGGCTGCTATTCTCTATAATATACAGAGGGGCTGCTATTCTCTATAATATACACAGGGGCTGCTATTCCCTATAATATACACAGGGACTGCTATTCTCTATAATATACACAGGGACTGCTATTCTCTATAATATACACAGGGACTGCTATTCTCTATAATATACACAGGGACTGCTATTCTCTATAATATACACAGGGACTGCTATTCTCTATAATATACACAGGGACTGCTATTCTCTATAATATACTCAGGGACTGCTATTCTCTATAATATACACAGGGATGCTATTCTCTATAATATACACAGGGAATGCTATTCTCTATAATATACACAGGGACTGCTATTCACTATAATATACACAGAGGCTGCTATTCTCTATAATATACACAGGGACTGCTATTCTCTATAATATACACAGGGGCTGCTAATCTCTATAATAAACACAGGGGCTGCTATTGTCTATAATATACACAGGGACTGCTAATCTCTATAATATACACAGGGACTGCTATTCTCTATAATATACAAAGGGACTGCTATTCTCTACAATATACACAGGGACTGCTATTCTCTATAATATACACAGGGACTGCTATTCTCTATAATATACACAGGGGCTGCTATTCTCTGTAATATACACAGGGGCTGCTATTCTCTATAATATTCACAGGGGCTGTTATCCTCTATAATGTACACAGGGACTGCTATTCTCTATAATATACACAGTGACTGCTATTCTCTATAATATACACAGGGACTGCTATTCTCTATAATATACACAGGGACTGCTATTCTCTGTAATATACACAGGGGCTGCTATTCTCTTTAATATACACAGGGACTGCTATTCTCTATAATATACACAGGGGCTGCTATTCTCTGTATTATACTCAGGGGCTGCTATTCTCTATAATATACACAGGGGCTGTTATCCTCTAGAATATACACAGGGACTGCTATTCTCTATAATATACACAGCAAATGTTATTCTCTATAATATACACAGTGACTGCTATTCTCTATAATATACACAGGGGCTGCTATTCTCTATAATATACACAGTGACTGCTATTCTCTATAATATACACAGCAAATGCTATTCTCTATAATATACACAGTGACTGCTATTCTCTATAATATACACAGGGGCTGCTATTCTCTATAATATACACAGGGGCTGCTATTCTCTATAATATACACAGGGACTGCTATTCTCTATAATATACACAGGGACTGCTATTCTCTACAATATACACAGGGACTGCTATTCTCTATAATATACACAGGGGCTGCTATTCTCTATAATATACACAGGGACTGCTATTCTCTATAATGTACACAGGGGCTGCTATTCTCTATAATATACACAGGGGCTGCTAATCTCTATAATATACACAGGGACTGCTATTCTCTATAATATACACAGGGACTGCTATTCTCTATAATATACACAGGGACTGCTATTCTCTATAATATACACAGGGACTGCTATTCTCTATAATATACACAGTGACTGCTATTCTCTATAATATACACAGTGACTGCTATTCTCTATAATATACACAGGGGCTGCTATTCTCTATAATATACACAGTGACTGCTATTCTCTGTAATATACACTGGGGCTGCTATTCTCTATAATATACACAGGGACTGCTATTCTCTATAATATACACAGTGACTGCTGTTCTCTATAATATACACAGGGACTGCTATTCTCTATAATATACACAGTGGCTGCTATTCTCTATAATATACACAGGGACTGCTATTCTCTATAATATACACAGTGACTGCTATTCTCTGTAATATACACAGGGACTGCTATTCTCTATAATATACACAGGGACTGCTATTCTCTATAATATACACAGGGACTGCTATTCTCTATAATATACACAGGGACTGCTATTCTCTATAATATACACAGTGACTGCTATTCTCTATAATATACACAGGGACTGCTATTCTCTATAATATACACAGGGGCTGCTATTCTCTATAATATACACAGTGACTGCTATTCTCTGTAATATACACAGGGGCTGCTATTCTCTATAATATACACAGGGACTGCTATTCTCTATAATATACACAGCGGCTGCTATTCTCTATAATATACACAGGGACTGTCATTCTCTATAATATACACAGGGACTGCTATTCTCTATAATATACACAGGGACTGCTATTCTCTGTAATATACACAGGGACTGCTATTCTCTGTAATATACACAGTGACTAGTATTCTCTATAATATACACAGGGGCTGCAATCCTCTATAATATACACAGGGGCTGCAATCCTCTATAATATACACAGGGGCTGCAATCCTCTATAATATACACAGGGGCTGCTATTCTCTATAATATACACAGGGGCTGCTATCCTCTATAATATACACAGGGGCTGCTATTCTCTATAATATACACAGGGGCTGCTTTTCTCTATAATATACACAGGGGCTGCTATTCTCTATAATATACACAGGGGCTGCTATTCCCTATAATATACACAGGGAATGCTATTCTCTATAATATACACAGGGACTGCAATTCTCTATCATATACACAGGGACTGCGATTCTCTATAATATACAAAGGGACTGCTATTCTCTATAATATACACACGGACTGCTATTCTCTACAATATACAAAGGGACTGCTATTCTCTATAATATACTGAGGGGCTGCTATTCTCTATAATATACACAGGGACTGCTATTCTCTATAATATACACAGGGACTGCTATTCTCTATAATATGCACAGGGACTGCAATTCTCTATATTATACACAGGGACTGCTATTCTCTATAATATACACAGGGGCTGCTATTCTCTATAATATACACAGGGACTGCTATTCTCTATAATATACACAGGGACTGCTATTCTCTATAATATACACAGGGACTGCTATTCTCTATAATATACACAGGGGCTGCTAATCTCTTTAATATACACAGGGGATGCTATTGTCTATAATATACACAGGGACTGCTAATCTCTATAATATACACAGGGACTGCTATTCTCTATAATATACACAGGGACTGCTATTCTCTATAATATACACAGGGACTGCTATTCTCTATAATATACACAGTGACTGCTATTCTCTATAATATACACAGGGACTGCTATTCTCAATAATATACACAGGGGCTGCTATTCTCTATAATATACACAGTGACTGCTATTCTCTGTAATATACACAGGGGCTGCTATTCTCTATAATATACACAGGGACTGCTATTCTCTATAATATACACAGTGACTGCTATTCTCTATAATATACACAGGGGCTGCTATTCTCTATAATATACACAGGGGCTGCTATTCTCTATAATATACATAGGGACTGCTATTCTCTATAATATACACAGGGACTGCTATTCTCTATAATATACACAGGGGCTGCTATTCTCTATAATATACACAGGGACTGTCATTCTCTATAATATACACAGGGACTGCTATTCTCTATAATATACACAGGGACTGCTATTCTCTGTAATATACACAGGGACTGCTATTCTCTGTGATATACACAGTGACTGGTATTCTCTATAATATACACAGGGGCTGCAATCCTCCATAATATACACAGGGGCTGCAATCCGCTATAATATACACAGGGGCTGCAATCCTCTATAATATACACAGGGGCTGCTATTCTCTATAATATACACAGGGGCTGCTATCCTCTATAATATACACAGGGGCTGCTATTCTCTAAAATATACACAGGGACTGCTATTCTCTATAATATACACAGGGACTGCTATTCTCTATAATATACGCAGGGACAGCTATTCTCTATAATATACACAGTGACTGCTATTCTCTATAATATACACAGGGACTGCTATCCTCTATAATATACACAGGGGCTGCTATCCTCTATAATATACACAGGGGCTGCTATTCTCTATAATATACACAGGGGCTGCTATTCTCTATAATATACACAGGGGCTGCTATTCTCTATAGTATACACAGGGGCTGCTATTCCCTATAATATACACAGGGAATGCTATTCTCTTTAATATACACAGGGACTGCTATTCTCTATAATATACACAGGGACTGCTATTCTCTATAATATACACAGGGACTGCTATTCTCTATAATATACACAGGGACTGCTATTCTCTATAATATACACAGGGACTGCTATTCACTATAATATACTCAGGGGCTGCTATTCTCTATAATATACACAGGGACTGCTATTCTCTATAATATACACAGGGACTGCTATTCTCTATAATATACACAGGGACTGCTATTCTCTATAATATACACAGCGGCTGCTATTCTCTATAATATACACAGGGACTGCTATTCTCTATAATATACACAGGGGCTGCTAATCTCTATAATAAACACAGGGGCTGCTATTGTCTATAATATACACAGGGACTGCTAATCTCTATAATATACACAGGGACTGCAATTCTCTATGATATACACAGGGACTGCTATTCTCTATAATATACACAGGGACTGCTATTCTCTATAATATACACAGGGACTGCTATTCTCTATAATATACACAGGGACTGCTATTCTCTATAATATACACAGCGGCTGCTATTCTCTATAATATACACAGGGACTGCTATTCTCTATAATATACACAGGGGCTGCTAATCTCTATAATAAACACAGGGGCTGCTATTGTCTATAATATACACAGGGACTGCTAATCTCTATAATATACACAGGGACTGCAATTCTCTATGATATACACAGGGACTGCTATTCTCTATAATATACACAGGGACTGCTATTCTCTATAATATACACAGGGACTGCTATTCTCTGTAATATACACAGGGGCTGCTATTCTCTTTAATATACACAGGGGCTGTTATCCTCTATAATATACACAGGGACTGCTATTCTCTATAATATACACAGCAAATGCTATTCTCTGTAATATACACAGGGACTGCTATTCTCTATAATATACACAGGGACTGCTATTCTCTATAATATACACAGTGACTGCTATTCTCTATAATATACACAGGGACTGCTATTCTCTATAATATACACAGGGACTGCTATTCTCTATAATATACACAGGGACTGCTATTCTCTGTAATATACACAGGGACTGCTATTCTCTGTAATATACACAGGGACTGCTATTCTCTGTGATATACACAGTGACTGGTATTCTCTATAATATACACAGGGGCTGCAATCCTCCATAATATACACAGGGGCTGCAATCCGCTATAATATACACAGGGGCTGCAATCCTCTATAATATAGACAGGGGCTGCTATTCTCTATAATATACACAGGGGCTGCTATCCTCTATAATATACACAGGGGCTGCTATTCTCTAAAATATACACAGGGACTGCTATTCTCTATAATATACACAGGGACTGCTATTCTCTATAATATACGCAGGGACAGCTATTCTCTATAATATACACAGTGACTGCTATTCTCTATAATATACACAGGGACTGCTATCCTCTATAATATACACAGGGGCTGCTATCCTCTATAATATACACAGGGGCTGCTATTCTCTATAATATACACAGGGGCTGCTATTCTCTATAATATACACAGGGGCTGCTATTCTCTATAGTATACACAGGGGCTGCTATTCCCTATAATATACACAGGGAATGCTATTCTCTATAATATACACAGGGACTGCTATTCTCTATAATATACACAGGGACTGCTATTCTCTATAATATACTCAGGGGCTGCTATTCTCTATAATATACACAGGGACTGCTATTCTCTATAATATACACAGGGACTGCTATTCTCTATAATATACACAGGGACTGCTATTCTCTATAATATACACAGCGGCTGCTATTCTCTATAATATACACAGGGACTGCTATTCTCTATAATATACACAGGGGCTGCTAATCTCTATAATAAACACAGGGGCTGCTATTGTCTATAATATACACAGGGACTGCTAATCTCTATAATATACACAGGGACTGCAATTCTCTATGATATACACAGGGACTGTTATTCTCTATAATATACACAGGGACTGCTATTCTCTATAATATACACAGGGACTGCTATTCTCTATAATATACACAGGGGCTGCTATTCTCTGTAATATACACAGGGGCTGCTATTCTCTATAATATACACAGGGGCTGTTATCCTCTATAATGTACACAGGGACTGCTATTCTCTATAATATACACAGTGACTGCTATTCTCTATAATATACACAGGGACTGCTATTCTCTATAATATACACAGGGACTGCTATTCTCTGTAATATACACAGGGGCTGCTATTCTCTTTAATATACACAGGGGCTGTTATCCTCTATAATATACACAGGGACTGCTATTCTCTATAATATACACAGCAAATGCTATTCTCTGTAATATACACAGGGACTACTATTCTCTATAATATACACAGGGACTGCTATTCTCTATAATATACACAATGACTGCTATTCTCTATAACATACACAGGGACTGCTATTCTCTATAATATACACAGGGACTGCTATTCTCTGTAATATACACAGGGGCTGCTATTCTCTATAATATACACAGGGGCTGTTATCCTCTATAATATACACAGGGACTGCTATTCTCTATAATATACACAGCAAATGCTATTCTCTATAATATACACAGTGACTGCTATTCTCTATAATATACACAGGGGCTGCTATTCTCTATAATATACACAGTGACTGCTATTCTCTATAATATACACAGCAAATGCTATTGTCTATAATATACACAGGGACTGCTAATCTCTATAATATACACAGGGACTGTAATTCTCTATGATATACACAGGGACTGCTATTCTCTATAATATACACAGGGACTGCTATTCTCAATAATATACACAGGGACTGCTATTCTCTATAATATACACAGGGGCTGCTATTCTCTGTAATATACACAGGGGCTGCTATTCTCTATAATATACACAGGGGCTGTTATCCTCTATAATGTACACAGGGACTGCTATTCTCTATAATATACACAGTGACTTCTATTCTCTATAATATACACAGGGACTGCTATTCTCTATAATATACACAGGGACTGCTATTCTCTGTAATATACACAGGGGCTGCTATTCTCTTTAATATACACAGGGGCTGTTATCCTCTATAATATACACAGGGACTGCTATTCTCTATAATATACACAGCAAATGCTATTCTCTGTAATATACACAGGGACTGCTATTCTCTATAATATACACAGGGACTGCTATTCTCTATAATATACACAGGGGCTGCTATTCTCTATAATATACACAGGGACTGCTATTCTCTATAATATACACAGGGACTGCTATTCTCTATAATATACACAGGGACTGCTATTCTCTATAATATACACAGGGGCTGCTAATCTCTTTAATATACACAGGGGCTGCTTTTGTCTATAATATACACAGGGACTGCTAATCTCTATAATATACACAGGGACTGCTATTCTCTATAATATACACAGGGACTGCTATTCTCTATAATATACACAGGGACTGCTATTCTCTATAATATACACAGTGACTGCTATTCTCTATAATATACACAGGGACTGCTATTCTCAATAATATACACAGGGGCTGCTATTCTCTATAATATACACAGTGACTGCTATTCTCTGTAATATACACAGGGGCTGCTATTCTCTATAATATACACAGGGACTGCTATTCTCTATAATATACACAGTGACTGCTATTCTCTATAATATACACAGGGGCTGCTATTCTCTATAATATACACATGGGCTGCTATTCTCTATAATATACATAGGGACTGCTATTCTCTATAATATACACAGGGACTGCTATTCTCTATAATATACACAGGGGCTGCTATTCTCTATAATATACACAGGGACTGTCATTCTCTATAATATACACAGGGACTGCTATTCTCTATAATATACACAGGGACTGCTATTCTCTGTAATATACACAGGGACTGCTATTCTCTGTGATATACACAGTGACTGGTATTCTCTATAATATACAAAGGGGCTGCAATCCTCCATAATATACACAGGGGCTGCAATCCGCTATAATATACACAGGGGCTGCAATCCTCTATAATATACACAGGGGCTGCTATTCTCTATAATATACACAGGGGCTGCTATCCTCTATAATATACACAGGGGCTGCTATTCTCTAAAATATACACAGGGACTGCTATTCTCTATAATATACACAGGGACTGCTATTCTCTATAATATACGCAGGGACAGCTATTCTCTATAATATACACAGTGACTGCTATTCTCTATAATATACACAGGGACTGCTATCCTCTATAATATACACAGGGGCTGCTATCCTCTATAATATACACAGGGGCTGCTATTCTCTATAATATACACAGGGGCTGCTATTCTCTATAATATACACAGGGGCTGCTATTCTCTATAGTATACACAGGGGCTGCTATTCCCTATAATATACACAGGGAATGCTATTCTCTATAATATACACAGGGACTGCTATTCTCTATAATATACACAGGGACTGCTATTCTCTATAATATACACAGGGACTGCTATTCTCTATAATATACACAGGGACTGCTATTCTCTATAATATACTCAGGGGCTGCTATTCTCTATAATATACACAGGGACTGCTATTCTCTATAATATACACAGGGACTGCTATTCTCTATAATATACACAGGGACTGCTATTCTCTATAATATACACAGCGGCTGCTATTCTCTATAATATACACAGGGACTGCTATTCTCTATAATATACACAGGGGCTGCTAATCTCTATAATAAACACAGGGGCTGCTATTGTCTATAATATACACAGGGACTGCTAATCTCTATAATATACACAGGGACTGCAATTCTCTATGATATACACAGGGACTGCTATTCTCTATAATATACACAGGGACTGCTATTCTCTATAATATACACAGGGACTGCTATTCTCTATAATATACACAGGGGCTGCTATTCTCTCTAATATACACAGGGGCTGCTATTCTCTATAATATACACAGGGGCTGTTATCCTCTATAATGTACACAGGGACTGCTATTCTCTATAATATACACAGTGACTGCTATTCTCTATAATATACACAGGGACTGCTATTCTCTCTACTATTCACAGGGACTGCTATTCTCTGTAATATACACAGGGGCTGCTATTCTCTTTAATATACACAGGGGCTGTTATCCTCTATAATATACACAGGGACTGCTATTCTCTATAATATACACAGCAAATGCTATTCTCTGTAATATACACAGGGACTGCTATTCTCTATAACATACACAGGGACTGCTATTCTCTATAATATACACAGTGACTGCTATTCTCTATAATATACACAGGGACTGCTATTCTCTATAATATACACAGGGACTGCTATTCTCTATAATATACACAGGGACTGCTATTCTCTGTAATATACACAGGGACTGCTATTCTCTGTAATATACACAGGGACTGCTATTCTCTGTGATATACACAGTGACTGGTATTCTCTATAATATACACAGGGGCTGCAATCCTCCATAATATACACAGGGGCTGCAATCCGCTATAATATACACAGGGGCTGCAATCCTCTATAATATAGACAGGGGCTGCTATTCTCTATAATATACACAGGGGCTGCTATCCTCTATAATATACACAGGGGCTGCTATTCTCTAAAATATACACAGGGACTGCTATTCTCTATAATATACACAGGGACTGCTATTCTCTATAATATACGCAGGGACAGCTATTCTCTATAATATACACAGTGACTGCTATTCTCTATAATATACACAGGGACTGCTATCCTCTATAATATACACAGGGGCTGCTATCCTCTATAATATACACAGGGGCTGCTATTCTCTATAATATACACAGGGGCTGCTATTCTCTATAATATACACAGGGGCTGCTATTCTCTATAATATACACAGGGACTGCTATTCTCTGTAATATACACAGGGACTGCTATTCTCTGTGATATACACAGTGACTGGTATTCTCTATAATATACACAGGGGCTGCAATCCTCCATAATATACACAGGGGCTGCAATCCGCTATAATATACACAGGGGCTGCAATCCTCTATAATATACACAGGGGCTGCTATTCTCTATAATATACACAGGGGCTGCTATCCTCTATAATATACACAGGGGCTGCTATTCTCTAAAATATACACAGGGACTGCTATTCTCTATAATATACACAGGGACTGCTATTCTCTATAATATACGCAGGGACAGCTATTCTCTATAATATACACAGTGACTGCTATTCTCTATAATATACACAGGGACTGCTACCCTCTATAATATACACAGGGGCTGCTATCCTCTATAATATACACAGGGGCTGCTATTCTCTATAACATACACAGGGGCTGCTATTCTCTATAATATACACAGGGGCTGCTATTCTCTATAGTATACACAGGGGCTGCTATTCCCTATAATATACACAGGGAATGCTATTCTCTATAATATACACAGGGACTGCTATTCTCTATAATATACACAGGGACTGCTATTCTCTATAATATACACAGGGACTGCTATTCTCTATAATATACACAGGGACTGCTATTCTCTATAATATACACAGGGACTGCTATTCTCTATAATATACTCAGGGGCTGCTATTCTCTATAATATACACAGGGACTGCTATTCTCTATAATATACACAGGGACTGCTATTCTCTATAATATACACAGGGACTGCTATTCTCTATAATATACACAGCGGCTGCTATTCTCTATAATATACACAGGGACTGCTATTCTCTATAATATACACAGGGGCTGCAAATCTCTATAATAAACACAGGGGCTGCTATTGTCTATAATATACACAGGGACTGCTAATCTCTATAATATACACAGGGACTGCAATTCTCTATGATATACACAGGGACTGCTATTCTCTATAATATACACAGGGACTGCTATTCTCTATAATATACACAGGGACTGCTATTCTCTATAATATACACAGGGGCTGCTATTCTCTGTAATATACACAGGGGCTGCTATTCTCTATAATATACACAGGGGCTGTTATCCTCTATAATGTACACAGGGACTGCTATTCTCTATAATATACACAGTGACTGCTATTCTCTATAATATACACAGGGACTGCTATTCTCTATAATATACACAGGGACTGCTATTCTCTGTAATATACACAGGGGCTGCTATTCTCTTTAATATACACAGGGGCTGTTATCCTCTATAATATACACAGGGACTGCTATTCTCTATAATATACACAGCAAATGCTATTCTCTGTAATATACACAGGGACTGCTATTCTCTATAATATACACAGGGACTGCTATTCTCTATAATATACACAGTGACTGCTATTCTCTATAATATACACAGGGACTGCTATTCTCTATAATATACACAGGGACTGCTATTCTCTATAATATACACAGGGACTGCTATTCTCTGTAATATACACAGGGACTGCTATTCTCTGTAATATACACAGGGACTGCTATTCTCTGTGATATACACAGTGACTGGTATTCTCTATAATATACACAGGGGCTGCAATCCTCCATAATATACACAGGGGCTGCAATCCGCTATAATATACACAGGGGCTGCAATCCTCTATAATATAGACAGGGGCTGCTATTCTCTATAATATACACAGGGGCTGCTATCCTCTATAATATACACAGGGGCTGCTATTCTCTAAAATATACACAGGGACTGCTATTCTCTATAATATACACAGGGACTGCTATTCTCTATAATATACGCAGGGACAGCTATTCTCTATAATATACACAGTGACTGCTATTCTCTATAATATACACAGGGACTGCTATCCTCTATAATATACACAGGGGCTGCTATCCTCTATAATATACACAGGGGCTGCTATTCTCTATAATATACACAGGGGCTGCTATTCTCTATAATATACACAGGGGCTGCTATTCTCTATAGTATACACAGGGGCTGCTATTCCCTATAATATACACAGGGAATGCTATTCTCTATAATATACACAGGGACTGCTATTCTCTATAATATACACAGGGACTGCTATTCTCTATAATATACTCAGGGGCTGCTATTCTCTATAATATACACAGGGACTGCTATTCTCTATAATATACACAGGGACTGCTATTCTCTATAATATACACAGGGACTGCTATTCTCTATAATATACACAGCGGCTGCTATTCTCTATAATATACACAGGGACTGCTATTCTCTATAATATACACAGGGGCTGCTAATCTCTATAATAAACACAGGGGCTGCTATTGTCTATAATATACACAGGGACTGCTAATCTCTATAATATACACAGGGACTGCAATTCTCTATGATATACACAGGGACTGTTATTCTCTATAATATACACAGGGACTGCTATTCTCTATAATATACACAGGGACTGCTATTCTCTATAATATACACAGGGGCTGCTATTCTCTGTAATATACACAGGGGCTGCTATTCTCTATAATATACACAGGGGCTGTTATCCTCTATAATGTACACAGGGACTGCTATTCTCTATAATATACACAGTGACTGCTATTCTCTATAATATACACAGGGACTGCTATTCTCTATAATATACACAGGGACTGCTATTCTCTGTAATATACACAGGGGCTGCTATTCTCTTTAATATACACAGGGGCTGTTATCCTCTATAATATACACAGGGACTGCTATTCTCTATAATATACACAGCAAATGCTATTCTCTGTAATATACACCGGGACTACTATTCTCTATAATATACACAGGGACTGCTATTCTCTATAATATACACAGTGACTGCTATTCTCTATAACATACACAGGGACTGCTATTCTCTATAATATACACAGGGACTGCTATTCTCTGTAATATACACAGGGGCTGCTATTCTCTATAATATACACAGGGGCTGTTATCCTCTATAATATACACAGGGACTGCTATTCTCTATAATATACACAGCAAATGCTATTCTCTATAATATACACAGTGACTGCTATTCTCTATAATATACACAGGGGCTGCTATTCTCTATAATATACACAGTGACTGCTATTCTCTATAATATACACAGCAAATGCTATTGTCTATAATATACACAGGGACTGCTAATCTCTATAATATACACAGGGACTGTAATTCTCTATGATATACACAGGGACTGCTATTCTCTATAATATACACAGGGACTGCTATTCTCAATAATATACACAGGGACTGCTATTCTCTATAATATACAAGGGGCTGCTATTCTCTGTAATATACACAGGGGCTGCTATTCTCTATAATATACACAGGGGCTGTTATCCTCTATAATGTACACAGGGACTGCTATTCTCTATAATATACACAGTGACTTCTATTCTCTATAATATACACAGGGACTGCTATTCTCTATAATATACACAGGGACTGCTATTCTCTGTAATATACACAGGGGCTGCTATTCTCTTTAATATACACAGGGGCTGTTATCCTCTATAATATACACAGGGACTGCTATTCTCTATAATATACACAGCAAATGCTATTCTCTGTGATATACACAGGGACTGCTATTCTCTATAATATACACAGGGACTGCTATTCTCTATAATATACACAGTGACTGCTATTCTCTATAATATACACAGGGACTGCTATTCTCTATAATATACACAGGGACTGCTATTCTCTATAATATACACAGGGACTGCTATTCTCTGTAATATACACAGGGGCTGCTATTCTCTATAATATACACAGGGGCTGTTATCCTCTATAATATACACAGGGACTGCTATTCTCTATAATATACACAGCAAATGCTATTCTCTTTAATATACACAGTGACTGCTATTCTCTATAATATACACAGGGGCTGCTATTCTCTATAATATACACAGTGACTGCTATTCTCTATAATATACACAGCAAATGCTATTCTCTATAATATACACAGCAAGTGCTATTCTCTATAATATACACAGTGACTGCTATTCTCTATAATATACGCAGGGGCTGCTATTCTCTATAATATACACAGGGACTGCTATTCTCTATAATATACACAGGGACTGCTATTCTCTACAATATACACAGGGACTGCTATTCTCTATAATATACACAGGGGCTGCTATTCTCTATAATATACACAGGGACTGCTATTCTCTATGATATACACAGGGGCTGCTATTCTCTATAATATACACAGGGGCTGCTAATCTCTATAATATACACAGGGACTGCTATTCTCTATAATATACCCAGGGACTGCTATTCTCTATAATATACCCAGGGACTGCTATTCTCTATAATATACACAGGGACTGCTATTCTCTAAAATATACACAGGGACTGCTATTCTCTATAATATACACAGTGACTGCTATTCTCTATAATATACACAGGGACTGCTATTCTCTATAATATACACAGGGACTGCTATTCTCTATAATATACACAGGGACTGGTATTCTCTATAATATACACAGGGACTGCAATTCTCTATAATATACACAGGGGCTGCTATTCTCTATAATATACACAGGGACTGCTATTCTCTGTAATATACACAGGGACTGCTATTCTCTGTAATATACACAGTGACTGGTATTCTCTATAATATACACAGGGGCTACAATCCTCTATAATATACACAGGGGCTGCAATCCTCTATAATATACAGAGGGGCTGCAATCCTCTATAATATACACAGGGGCTGCTATTCTCTATAATATACACAGGGGCTGCTATCCCCTATAATATACACAGGGACTGCTATCCTCTATAATATACACAGGGACTGCTATTCTCTATAATATACTCAGGGGCTGCTATCCTCTATAATATACACAGGGACTGCTATGCTCTATAATATACACAGGGGCTGCTATTCTCTATAATATACACAGGGACTGCTATCCTCTATAATATACACAGGGGCTGCTATTCTCTATAATATACACAGGGACTGCTATTCTCTATAATATACACAGGGACTGCTATTCTCTATAATATGCACAGGGACTGCTATTCTCTATATTATACACAGGGACTGCTATTCTCTATAATATACACAGGGGCTGCTATTCTCTATAATATACACAGGGACTGCTATTCTCTATAATATACACAGGGACTGCTATTCTCTATAATATACACAGGGACTGCTATTCTCTATAATATACACAGGGGCTGCTAATCTCTTTAATATACACAGGGGCTGCTATTGTCTATAATATACACAGGGACTGCTAATCTCTATAATATACACAGGGACTGCTATTCTCTATAATATACACAGGGACTGCTATTCTCTATAATATACACAGGGACTGCTATTCTCTATAATATACACAGTGACTGCTATTCTCTATAATATACACAGGGACTGCTATTCTCAATAATATACACAGGGGCTGCTATTCTCTATAATATACACAGTGACTGCTATTCTCTGTAATATACACAGGGGCTGCTATTCTCTATAATATACACAGGGACTGCTATTCTCTATAATATACACAGTGACTGCTATTCTCTATAATATACACAGGGGCTGCTATTCTCTATAATATACACAGGGGCTGCTATTCTCTATAATATACATAGGGACTGCTATTCTCTATAATATACACAGGGACTGCTATTCTCTATAATATACACAGGGGCTGCTATTCTCTATAATATACACAGGGACTGTCATTCTCTATAATATACACAGGGACTGCTATTCTCTATAATATACACAGGGACTGCTATTCTCTGTAATATACACAGGGACTGCTATTCTCTGTGATATACACAGTGACTGGTATTCTCTATAATATACACAGGGGCTGCAATCCTCCATAATATACACAGGGGCTGCAATCCGCTATAATATACACAGGGGCTGCAATCCTCTATAATATACACAGGGGCTGCTATTCACTATAATATACACAGGGGCTGCTATCCTCTATAATATACACAGGGGCTGCTATCCTCTATAATATACACAGGGGCTGCTATTCTCTAAAATATACACAGGGACTGCTATTCTCTATAATATACACAGGGACTGCTATTCTCTATAATATACGCAGGGACAGCTATTCTCTATAATATACACAGTGACTGCTATTCTCTATAATATACACAGGGACTGCTATCCTCTATAATATACACAGGGCCTGCTATCCTCTATAATATACACAGGGGCTGCTATTCTCTATAATATACACAGGGAGCGCTATTCTCTATAATATACACAGGGGCTGCTATTCTCTATAGTATACACAGGGGCTGCTATTCCCTATAATATACACAGGGAATGCTATTCTCTATAATATACACAGGGACTGCTATTCTCTATAATATACACAGGGACTGCTATTCTCTATAATATACACAGGGACTGCTATTCTCTATAATATACACAGGGACTGCTATTCTCTATAATATACACAGGGACTGCTATTCTCTATAATATACTCAGGGGCTGCTATTCTCTATAATATACACAGGGACTGCTATTCTCTATAATATACACAGGGACTGCTATTCTCTATAATATACACAGGGACTGCTATTCTCTATAATATACACAGCGGCTGCTATTCTCTATAATATACACAGGGACTGCTATTCTCTATAATATACACAGGGGCTGCTAATCTCTATAATAAACACAGTGGCTGCTATTGTCTATAATATACACAGGGACTGCTAATCTCTATAATATACACAGTGACTGCTATTCTCTATAATATACACAGGGGCTGCTATTCTCTATAATATACACAGTGACTGCTATTCTCTATAATATACACAGCAAATGCTATTCTCTATAATATACACAGCAAGTGCTATTCTCTATAATATACACAGTGACTGCTATTCTCTATAATATACGCAGGGGCTGTTATCCTCTATAATGTACACAGGGACTGCTATTCTCTATAATATACACAGTGACTGCTATTCTCTATAATATACACAGGGACTGCTATTCTCTATAATATACACAGGGACTGCTATTCTCTGTAATATACACAGGGGCTGCTATTCTCTTTAATATACAAAGGGGCTGTTATCCTCTATAATATACACAGGGACTGCTATTCTCTATAATATACACAGCAAATGCTATTCTCTGTAATATACACAGGGACTGCTATTCTCTAGAATATACACAGGGACTGCTATTCTCTATAATATACACAGTGACTGCTATTCTCTATAATATACACAGGGACTGCTATTCTCTATAATATACACAGGGACTGCTATTCTCTATAATATACACAGGGACTGCTATTCTCTGTAATATACACAGGGACTGCTATTCTCTGTGATATACACAGTGACTGGTATTCTCTATAATATACACAGGGGCTGCAATCCTCCATAATATACACAGGGGCTGCAATCCGCTATAATATACACAGGGGCTGCAATCCTCTATAATATAGACAGGGGCTGCTATTCTCTATAATATACACAGGGGCTGCTATCCTCTATAATATACACAGGGGCTGCTATTCTCTAAAATATACACAGGGACTGCTATTCTCTATAATATACACAGGGACTGCTATTCTCTATAATATACGCAGGGACAGCTATTCTCTATAATATACACAGTGACTGCTATTCTCTATAATATACACAGGGACTGCTATCCTCTATAATATACACAGGGGCTGCTATCCTCTATAATATACACAGGGGCTGCTATTCTCTATAATATACACAGGGGCTGCTATTCTCTATAATATACACAGGGGCTGCTATTCTCTATAGTATACACAGGGGCTGCTATTCCCTATAATATACACAGGGGCTGCTATTCTCTATAATATACACAGGGACTGCTATTCTCTATAATATACACAGGGACTGCTATTCTCTATAATATGCACAGGGACTGCTATTCTCTATATTATACACAGGGACTGCTATTCTCTATAATATACACAGGGACTGCTATTCTCTATAATATACTCAGGGGCTGCTATTCTCTATAATATACACAGGGACTGCTATTCTCTATAATATACACAGGGACTGCTATTCTCTATAATATACACAGGGACTGCTATTCTCTATAATATACACAGGGGCTGCTATTGTCTATAATATACACAGGGACTGCTAATCTCTATAATATACACAGGGACTGCTATTCTCTATAATATACACAGGGACTGCTATTCTCTATAATATACACAGGGACTGCTATTCTCTATAATATACACAGGGACTGCTATTCTCTATAATATACACAGGGACTGCTATTCTCAATAATATACACAGGGGCTGCTATTCTCTATAATATACACAGTGACTGCTATTCTCTGTAATATACACAGGGGCTGCTATTCTCTATAATATACACAGGGACTGCTATTCTCTATAATATACACAGTGACTGCTATTCTCTATAATATACACAGGGGCTGCTATTCTCTATAATATACACAGGGGCTGCTATTCTCTATAATATACATAGGGACTGCTATTCTCTATAATATACACAGGGACTGCTATTCTCTATAATATACACAGGGGCTGCTATTCTCTATAATATACACAGGGACTGTCATTCTCTATAATATACACAGGGACTGCTATTCTCTATAATATACACAGCAAATGCTATTCTCTGTAATATACACAGGGACTGCTATTCTCTATAATATACACAGGGACTGCTATTCTCTATAATATACACAGTGACTGCTATTCTCTATAATATACACAGGGGCTGCAATCCGCTATAATATACACAGGGGCTGCAATCCTCTATAATATACACAGGGGCTGCTATTCACTATAATATACACAGGGGCTGTTATCCTCTATAATATACACAGGGACTGCTATTCTCTATAATATACACAGCAAATGCTATTCTCTATAATATACACAGTGACTGCTATTCTCTATAATATACACAGGGGCTGCTATTCTCTATAATATACACAGTGACTGCTATTCTCTATAATATACACAGCAAATGCTATTGTCTATAATATACACAGGGACTGCTAATCTCTATAATATACACAGGGACTGTAATTCTCTATGATATACACAGGGACTGCTATTCTCTATAATATACACAGGGACTGCTATTCTCAATAATATACACAGGGACTGCTATTCTCTATAATATACACAGGGACTGCTATTCTCTGTAATATACACAGGGACTGCTATTCTCTGTGATATACACAGTGACTGGTATTCTCTATAATATACACAGGGGCTGCAATCCTCCATAATATACACAGGGGCTGCAATCCGCTATAATATACACAGGGGCTGCAATCCTCTATAATATACACAGGGGCTGCTATTCACTATAATATACACAGGGGCTGCTATCCTCTATAATATACACAGGGGCTGCTATCCTCTATAATATACACAGGGGCTGCTATTCTCTAAAATATACACAGGGACTGCTATTCTCTATAATATACACAGGGACTGCTATTCTCTATAATATACGCAGGGACAGCTATTCTCTATAATATACACAGTGACTGCTATTCTCTATAATATACACAGGGACTGCTATCCTCTATAATATACACAGGGGCTGCTATCCTCTATAATATACACAGGGGCTGCTATTCTCTATAATATACACAGGGAGCGCTATTCTCTATAATATACACAGGGGCTGCTATTCTCTATAGTATACACAGGGGCTGCTATTCCCTATAATATACACAGGGAATGCTATTCTCTATAATATACACTGGGACTGCTATTCTCTATAATATACACAGGGACTGCTATTCTCTATAATATACACAGGGACTGCTATTCTCTATAATATACACAGGGACTGCTATTCTCTATAATATACACAGGGACTGCTATTCTCTATAATATACTCAGGGGCTGCTATTCTCTATAATATACACAGGGACTGCTATTCTCTATAATATACACAGGGACTGCTATTCTCTATAATATACACAGGGACTGCTATTCTCTATAATATACACAGCGGCTGCTATTCTCTATAATATACACAGGGACTGCTATTCTCTATAATATACACAGGGGCTGCTAATCTCTATAATAAACACAGTGGCTGCTATTGTCTATAATATACACAGGGACTGCTAATCTCTATAATATACACAGTGACTGCTATTCTCTATAATATACACAGGGGCTGCTATTCTCTATAATATACACAGTGACTGCTATTCTCTATAATATACACAGCAAATGCTATTCTCTATAATATACACAGCAAGTGCTATTCTCTATAATATACACAGTGACTGCTATTCTCTATAATATACGCAGGGGCTGTTAACCTCTATAATGTACACAGGGACTGCTATTCTCTATAATATACACAGTGACTGCTATTCTCTATAATATACACAGGGACTGCTATTCTCTATAATATACACAGGGACTGCTATTCTCTGTAATATACACAGGGGCTGCTATACTCTTTCATATACAAAGGGGCTGTTATCCTCTATAATATACACAGGGACTGCTATTCTCTATAATATACACAGCAAATGCTATTCTCTGTAATATACACAGGGACTGCTATTCTCTATAATATACACAGGGACTGCTATTCTCTATAATATACACAGTGACTGCTATTCTCTATAATATACACAGGGACTGCTATTCTCTATAATATACACAGGGACTGCTATTCTCTATAATATACACAGGGACTGCTATTCTCTGTAATATACACAGGGACTGCAATCCTCTATAATATAGACAGGGGCTGCTATTCTCTATAATATACACAAGGGCTGCTATCCTCTATAATATACACAGGGGCTGCTATTCTCTAAAATATACACAGGGACTGCTATTCTCTATAATATACACAGGGACTGCTATTCTCTATAATATACGCAGGGACAGCTATTCTCTATAATATACACAGTGACTGCTATTCTCTATAATATACACAGTGACTGCTATTCTCTATAATATACACAGGGACTGCTATTCTCTGTAATATACACAGGGACTGCAATCCTCTATAATATACACAGGGGCTGCTATCCTCTATAATATACACAGGGGCTGCTATTCTCTAAAATATACACAGGGACTGCTATTCTCTATAATATACACAGGGACTGCTATTCTCTATAATATACGCAGGGACAGCTATTCTCTATAATATACACAGTGACTGCTATTCTCTATAATATACACAGCAAATGCTATTCTCTGTAATATACACAGGGACTGCTATTCTCTATAATATACACAGGGACTGCTATTCTCTATAATATACACAGTGACTGCTATTCTCTATAATATACACAGTGACTGCTATTCTCTATAATATACACAGTGACTGCTATTCTCTATAATATACACAGTGACTGGTATTCTCTATAATATACACAGGGGCTGCAATCCTCCATAATATACACAGGGGCTGCAATCCGCTATAATATACACAGGGGCTGCAATCCTCTATAATATAGACAGGGGCTGCTATTCTCTATAATATACACAGGGGCTGCTATCCTCTATAATATACACAGGGGCTGCTATTCTCTAAAATATACACAGGGACTGCTATTCTCTATAATATACACAGGGACTGCTATTCTCTATAATATACGCAGGGACAGCTATTCTCTATAATATACACAGTGACTGCTATTCTCTATAATATACACAGGGACTGCTATCCTCTATAATATACACAGGGGCTGCTATCCTCTATAATATACACAGGGGCTGCTATTCTCTATAATATGCACAGGGGCTGCTATTCTCTATAATATACACAGGGGCTGCTATTCTCTATAGTATACACAGGGGCTGCTATTCCCTATAATATACACAGGGGCTGCTATTCTCTATAATATACACAGGGACTGCTATTCTCTATAATATACACAGGGACTGCTATTCTCTATAATATGCACAGGGACTGCTATTCTCTATATTATACACAGGGACTGCTATTCTCTATAATATACACAGGGACTGCTATTCTCTATAATATACTCAGGGGCTGCTATTCTCTATAATATACACAGGGACTGCTATTCTCTATAATATACACAGGGACTGCTATTCTCTATAATATACACAGGGACTGCTATTCTCTATAATATACACAGGGGCTGCTATTGTCTATAATATACACAGGGACTGCTAATCTCTATAATATACACAGGGACTGCTATTCTCTATAATATACACAGGGACTGCTATTCTCTATAAAATACACAGGGACTGCTATTCTCTATAATATACACAGGTACTGCTATTCTCTATAATATACACAGGGACTGCTATTCTCAATAATATACACAGGGGCTGCTATTCTCTATAATATACACAGTGACTGCTATTCTCTGTAATATACACAGGGGCTGCTATTCTCTATAATATACACAGGGACTGCTATTCTCTATAATATACACAGTGACTGCTATTCTCTATAATATACACTGGGGCTGCTATTCTCTATAATATACACAGGGGCTGCTATTCTCTATAATATACATAGGGACTGCTATTCTCTATAATATACACAGGGACTGCTATTCTCTATAATATACACAGGGGCTGCTATTCTCTATAATATACACAGGGACTGTCATTCTCTATAATATACACAGGGACTGCTATTCTCTATAATATACACAGCAAATGCTATTCTCTGTAATATACACAGGGACTGCTATTCTCTATAATATACACAGGGACTGCTATTCTCTATAATATACACAGTGACTGCTATTCTCTATAATATACACAGGGGCTGCAATCCGCTATAATATACACAGGGACTGCAATCCTCTATAATATACACAGGGGCTGCTATTCACTATAATATACACAGGGGCTGTTATCCTCTATAATATACACAGGGACTGCTATTCTCTATAATATACACAGCAAATGCTATTCTCTATAATATACACAGTGACTGCTATTCTCTATAATATACACAGGGGCTGCTATTCTCTATAATATACACAGTGACTGCTATTCTCTATAATATACACAGCAAATGCTATTGTCTATAATATACACAGGGACTGCTAATCTCTATAATATACACAGGGACTGTAATTCTCTATGATATACACAGGGACTGCTATTCTCTATAATATACACAGGGACTGCTATTCTCAATAATATACACAGGGACTGCTATTCTCTATAATATACACAGGGGCTGCTATTCTCTGTAATATACACAGGGGCTGCTATTCTCTTTAATATACACAGGGGCTGTTATCCTCTATAATATACACAGGGACTGCTATTCTCTATAATATACACAGCAAATGCTATTCTCTGTAATATACACAGGGACTGCTATTCTCTATAATATACACAGGGACTGCTATTCTCTATAATATACACAGTGACTGCTATTCTCTATAATATACACAGGGACTGCTATTCTCTATAATATACACAGGGACTGCTATTCTCTGTAATATACACAGGGGCTGCTATTCTCTATAATATACACAGGGGCTGTTATCCTCTATAATATACACAGGGACTGCTATTCTCTATAATATACACAGCAAATGCTATTCTCTTTAATATACACAGTGACTGCTATTGTCTATAATATACACAGGGGCTGCTATTCTCTATAATATACACAGTGACTGCTATTCTCTATGATATACACAGCAAATGCTATTCTCTATAATATACACAGCAAATGCTATTCTCTATAATATACACAGGGATTGCTATTCTCTATAATATACACAGGGGCTGCTATTCTCTGTAATATACACAGGGGCTGCTATTCTCTGTAATATACACAGGGGCTGTTATCCTCTATAATGTACACAGGGACTGCTATTCTCTATAATATACACAGTGACTGCTATTCTCTATAATATACACAGGGACTGCTATTCTCTATAATATACACAGGGACTGCTATTCTCTGTAATATACACAGGGGCTGCTATTCTCTTTAATATACAAAGGGGCTGTTATCCTCTATAATATACACAGGGACTGCTATTCTCTATAATATACACAGCAAATGCTATTCTCTGTAATATACACAGGGACTGCTATTCTCTATAATATACACAGGGACTGCTATTCTCTATAATATACACAGTGACTGCTATTCTCTATAATATACACAGGGACTGCTATTCTCTATAATATACACAGGGACTGCTATTCTCTATAATATACACAGGGACTGCTATTCTCTGTAATATACACAGGGACTGCTATTCTCTGTGATATACACAGTGACTGGTATTCTCTATAATATACACAGGGGCTGCAATCCTCCATAATATACACAGGGGCTGCAATCCGCTATAATATACACAGGGGCTGCAATCCTCTATAATATAGACAGGGGCTGCTATTCTCTATAATATACACAGGGGCTGCTATCCTCTATAATATACACAGGGGCTGCTATTCTCTAAAATATACACAGGGACTGCTATTCTCTATAATATACACAGGGACTGCTATTCTCTATAATATACGCAGGGACAGCTATTCTCTATAATATACACAGTGACTGCTATTCTCTATAATATACACAGGGACTGCTATCCTCTATAATATACACAGGGGCTGCTATCCTCTATAATATACACAGGGGCTGCTATTCTCTATAATATACACAGGGGCTGCTATTCTCTATAATATACACAGGGGCTGCTATTCTCTATAGTATACACAGGGGCTGCTATTCCCTATAATATACACAGGGAATGCTATTCTCTATAATATACACAGGGACTGCTATTCTCTATAATATACACAGGGACTGCTTTTCTCTATAATATACACAGGGACTGCTATTCTCTATAATATACACAGGGACTGCTATTCTCTATAATATACACAGGGACTGCTATTCTCTATAATATACTCAGGGGCTGCTATTCTCTATAATATACACAGGGACTGCTATTCTCTATAATATACACAGGGACTGCTATTCTCTATAATATACACAGGGACTGCTATTCTCTATAATATACACAGCGGCTGCTATTCTCTATAATATACACAGGGACTGCTATTCTCTATAATATACACAGGGGCTGCTAATCTCTATAATAAACACAGGGGCTGCTATTGTCTATAATATACACAGGGACTGCTAATCTCTATAATATACACAGGGACTGCAATTCTCTATGATATACACAGGGACTGTTATTCTCTATAATATACACAGGGACTGCTATTCTCTATAATATACACAGGGACTGCTATTCTCTATAATATACACAGGGGCTGCTATTCTCTGTAATATACACAGGGGCTGCTATTCTCTATAATATGCACAGGGGCTGTTATCCTCTATAATGTACACAGGGACTGCTATTCTCTATAATATACACAGTGACTGCTATTCTCTATAATATACACAGGGACTGCTATTCTCTATAATATACACAGGGACTGCTATTCTCTGTAATATACACAGGGGCTGCTATTCTCTTTAATATACACAGGGGCTGTTATCGTCTATAATATACACAGGGACTGCTATTCTCTATAATATACACAGCAAATGCTATTCTCTGTAATATACACAGGGACTGCTATTCTCTATAATATACACAGGGACTGCTATTCTCTATAATATACACAGTGACTGCTATTCTCTATAATATACACAGGGACTGCTATTCTCTATAATATACACAGGGACTGCTATTCTCTGTAATATACACAGGGGCTGCTATTCTCTATAATATACACAGGGGCTGTTATCCTCTATAATATACACAGGGACTGCTATTCTCTATAATATACACAGCAAATGCTATTCTCTATAATATACACAGTGACTGCTATTCTCTATAATATACACAGGGGCTGCTATTCTCTATAATATACACAGTGACTGCTATTCTCTATAATATACACAGCAAATGCTATTGTCTATAATATACACAGGGACTGCTAATCTCTATAATATACACAGGGACTGTAATTCTCTATGATATACACAGGGACTGCTATTCTCTATAATATACACAGGGACTGCTATTCTCAATAATATACACAGGGACTGCTATTCTCTATAATATACACAGGGGCTGCTATTCTCTGTAATATACACAGGGGCTGCTATTCTCTTTAATATACACAGGGGCTGTTATCCTCTATAATATACACAGGGACTGCTATTCTCTATAATATACACAGCAAATGCTATTCTCTGTAATATACACAGGGACTGCTATTCTCTATAATATACACAGGGACTGCTATTCTCTATAATATACACAGTGACTGCTATTCTCTATAATATACACAGGGACTGCTATTCTCTATAATATACACAGGGACTGCTATTCTCTGTAATATACACAGGGGCTGCTATTCTCTATAATATACACAGGGGCTGTTATCCTCTATAATATACACAGGGACTTCTATTCTCTATAATATACACAGCAAATGCTATTCTCTTTAATATACACAGTGACTGCTATTCTCTATAATATACACAGGGGCTGCTATTCTCTATAATATACACAGTGACTGCTATTCTCTATAATATACACAGCAAATGCTATTCTCTATAATATACACAGCAAATGCTATTCTCTATAATATACACAGTGACTGCTATTCTCTATAATATACGCAGGGGCTGCTATTCTCTATAATATACACAGGGGCTGCTATTCTCTATAATATATACAGGGACTGCTATTCTCTATAATATACACAGGGACTGCTATTCTCTACAATATACACAGGGACTGCTATTCTCTATAATATACACAGGGGCTGCTATTCTCTATAATATACACAGGGACTGCTATTCTCTATGATATACACAGGGGCTGCTATTCTCTATAATATACACAGGGGCTGCTAATCTCTATAATATACACAGGGACTGCTATTCTCTATAATATACCCAGGGACTGCTATTCTCTATAATATACACAGGGACTGCTATTCTCTAAAATATACACAGGGACTGCTATTCTCTATAATATACACAGTGACTGCTATTCTCTATAATATACACAGGGACTGCTATTCTCTATAATATACACAGGGGCTGCTATTCCCTATAATATACACAGTGACTGCTATTCTCTCTAATATACACTGGGGCTGCTATACTCTGTAATATACACAGGGACTGCTATTCTCTATAATATACACAGTGACTGCTGTTCTCTATAATATACACAGGGACTGCTATTCTCTATAATATACACAGTGGCTGCTATTCTCTATAATATACACAGGGACTGCTATTCTCTATAATATACACAGTGACTGCTATTCTCTGTAATATACACAGGGACTGCTATTCTCTATAATATACACAGGGACTGCTATTCTCTATAATATACACAGGGACTGCTATTCTCTCTAATATACACAGGGACTGCTATTCTCTATAATATACACAGTGACTGCTATTCTCTATAATATACACAGGGACTGCTATTCTCTATAATATACACAGGGGCTGCTATTCTCTATAATATACACAGGGGCTGTTATCCTCTATAATGTACACAGGGACTGCTATTCTCTATAATATACACAGTGACTGCTATTCTCTATAATATACACAGGGACTGCTATTCTCTATAATATACACAGGGACTGCTATTCTCTGTAATATACACAGGGGCTGCAACTCTCCTTAATATACACAGGGGCTGTTATTCTCTATAATATACACAGGGACTGCTATTCTCTATAATATACACAGCAAATGCTATTCTCTGTAATATACACAGGGACTGCTATTCTCTATAATATACACAGGGACTGCTATTCTCTATAATATACACAGTGACTGCTATTCTCTATAATATACACAGGGACTGCTATTCTCTATAATATACACAGGGACTGCTATTCTCTGTAATATACACAGGGGCTGCTATTCTCTATAATATACACAGGGGCTGTTATCCTCTATAATATACACAGGGACTGCTATTCTCTATAATATACACAGCAAATGCTATTCTCTATAATATACACAGTGACTGCTATTCTCTATAATATACACAGGGGCTGCTATTCTCTATAATATACACAGTGACTGCTATTCTCTATAATATACACAGCAAATGCTATTCTCTATAATATACAAAGCAAATGCTATTCTCTATAATATACACAGTGACTGCTATTCTCTATAATATACGCAGGGGCTGCTATTCTCTATAATATACACAGGGGCTGCTATTCTCTATAATATACACAGGGACTGCTATTCTCTATAATATACACAGGGACTGCTATTCTCTGCAATATACACAGGGACTGCTATTCTCTATAATATACACAGGGGATGCTATTCTCTATAATATACACAGGGACTGCTATTCTCTATGATATACACAGGGGCTGCTATTCTCTATAATATACACAGGGGCTGCTAATCTCTATAATATACACAGGGACTGCTATTCTCTATAATATACCCAGGGATTGCTATTCTCTATAATATACACAGGGACTGCTATTCTCTAAAATATACACAGGGACTGCTATTCTCTATAATATACACAGTGACTGCTATTCTCTATAATATACACAGGGACTGCTATTCTCTATAATATACACAGGGGCTGCTATTCCCTATAATATACACAGTGACTGCTATTCTCTCTAATATACACTGGGGCTGCTATACTCTGTAATATACACAGGGACTGCTATTCTCTATAATATACACAGTGACTGCTGTTCTCTATAATATACACAGGGACTGCTATTCTCTATAATATACACAGTGGCTGCTATTCTCTATAATATACACAGGGACTGCTATTCTCTATAATATACACAGTGACTGCTATTCTCTGTAATATACACAGGGACTGCTATTCTTTATAATATACACAGGGACTGCTATTCTCTATAATATACACACGGACTGCTATTCTCTCTAATATACACAGGGACTGCTATTCTCTATAATATACACAGGGACTGCTATTCTCTATAATATACACAGTGACTGCTATTCTCTATAATATACACAGGGGCTGCTATTCTCTATAATATACACAGGGGCTGCTATTCTCTATAATATACACAGTGACTGCTATTCTCTGTAATATACACAGGGGCTGCTATTCTCTATAATATACACGGGGACTTCTATTCTCTATAATGTACACAGTGACTGCTATTCTCTATAATATACACAGGGACTGCTATTCTCTATAATATACACAGGGGCTGCTATTCTCTATAATATACACAGGGACTGTCTTTCTCTATAATATACACAGGGACTGCTATTCTCTATAATATACACAGGGACTGCTATTCTCTGTAATATACACAGGGACTGCTATTCTCTATAATATACACAGTGACTGGTATTCTCTATAATATACACAGGGGCTGCAATCCTCTATAATATACACAGGGGCTGCAATCCTTTATAATATACAGAGGGGCTGCTATCCTCTATAATATACACAGGGGCTGCTATTCTCTATAATATACACAGGGACTGCTATTCTCTATAATATACTCAGGGGCTGCTATCCTCTATAATATACACAGGGACTGCTATTCTCTATAATATACACAGTGACTGCTATTCTCTATAATATACACAGGGACTGCTATCCTCTATAATATACACAGGGGCAGCTATTCTCTATAATATACACAGGGGCTGCTATTCTCTATAATATACACAGCAAATGCTATTCTCTATAATATACACAGTGACTGCTATTCTCTATAATATACACAGGGGCTGCTATTCTCTATAATATACACAGTGACTGCTATTCTCTATAATATACACAGCAAATGCTATTCTCTATAATATACAAAGCAAATGCTATTCTCTATAATATACACAGTGACTGCTATTCTCTATAATATACGCAGGGGCTGCTATTCTCTATAATATACACAGGGGCTGCTATTCTCTATAATATACACAGGGACTGCTATTCTCTATAATATACACAGGGACTGCTATTCTCTGCAATATACACAGGGACTGCTATTCTCTATAATATACACAGGGGATGCTATTCTCTATAATATACACAGGGACTGCTATTCTCTATGATATACACAGGGGCTGCTATTCTCTATAATATACACAGGGGCTGCTATTCTCTATAATATATACAGGGACTGCTATTCTCTATAATATACACAGGGACTGCTATTCTCTACAATATACACAGGGACTGCTATTCTCTATAATATACACAGGGGCTGCTATTCTCTATAATATACACAGGGACTGCTATTCTCTATGATATACACAGGGGCTGCTATTCTCTATAATATACACAGGGGCTGCTAATCTCTATAATATACACAGGGACTGCTATTCTCTATAATATACCCAGGGACTGCTATTCTCTATAATATACACAGGGACTGCTATTCTCTAAAATATACACAGGGACTGCTATTCTCTATAATATACACAGTGACTGCTATTCTCTATAATATACACAGGGACTGCTATTCTCTATAATATACACAGGGGCTGCTATTCCCTATAATATACACAGTGACTGCTATTCTCTCTAATATACACTGGGGCTGCTATACTCTGTAATATACACAGGGACTGCTATTCTCTATAATATACACAGTGACTGCTGTTCTCTATAATATACACAGGGACTGCTATTCTCTATAATATACACAGTGGCTGCTATTCTCTATAATATACACAGGGACTGCTATTCTCTATAATATACACAGTGACTGCTATTCTCTGTAATATACACAGGGACTGCTATTCTCTATAATATACACAGGGACTGCTATTCTCTATAATATACACAGGGACTGCTATTCTCTCTAATATACACAGGGACTGCTATTCTCTATAATATACACAGTGACTGCTATTCTCTATAATATACACAGGGACTGCTATTCTCTATAATATACACAGGGGCTGCTATTCTCTATAATATACACAGGGGCTGTTATCCTCTATAATGTACACAGGGACTGCTATTCTCTATAATATACACAGTGACTGCTATTCTCTATAATATACACAGGGACTGCTATTCTCTATAATATACACAGGGACTGCTATTCTCTGTAATATACACAGGGGCTGCAACTCTCCTTAATATACACAGGGGCTGTTATTCTCTATAATATACACAGGGACTGCTATTCTCTATAATATACACAGCAAATGCTATTCTCTGTAATATACACAGGGACTGCTATTCTCTATAATATACACAGGGACTGCTATTCTCTATAATATACACAGTGACTGCTATTCTCTATAATATACACAGGGACTGCTATTCTCTATAATATACACAGGGACTGCTATTCTCTGTAATATACACAGGGGCTGCTATTCTCTATAATATACACAGGGGCTGTTATCCTCTATAATATACACAGGGACTGCTATTCTCTATAATATACACAGCAAATGCTATTCTCTATAATATACACAGTGACTGCTATTCTCTATAATATACACAGGGGCTGCTATTCTCTATAATATACACAGTGACTGCTATTCTCTATAATATACACAGCAAATGCTATTCTCTATAATATACAAAGCAAATGCTATTCTCTATAATATACACAGTGACTGCTATTCTCTATAATATACGCAGGGGCTGCTATTCTCTATAATATACACAGGGGCTGCTATTCTCTATAATATACACAGGGACTGCTATTCTCTATAATATACACAGGGACTGCTATTCTCTGCAATATACACAGGGACTGCTATTCTCTATAATATACACAGGGGATGCTATTCTCTATAATATACACAGGGACTGCTATTCTCTATGATATACACAGGGGCTGCTATTCTCTATAATATACACAGGGGCTGCTAATCTCTATAATATACACAGGGACTGCTATTCTCTATAATATACCCAGGGATTGCTATTCTCTATAATATACACAGGGACTGCTATTCTCTAAAATATACACAGGGACTGCTATTCTCTATAATATACACAGTGACTGCTATTCTCTATAATATACACAGGGACTGCTATTCTCTATAATATACACAGGGGCTGCTATTCCCTATAATATACACAGTGACTGCTATTCTCTCTAATATACACTGGGGCTGCTATACTCTGTAATATACACAGGGACTGCTATTCTCTATAATATACACAGTGACTGCTGTTCTCTATAATATACACAGGGACTGCTATTCTCTATAATATACACAGTGGCTGCTATTCTCTATAATATACACAGGGACTGCTATTCTCTATAATATACACAGTGACTGCTATTCTCTGTAATATACACAGGGACTGCTATTCTTTATAATATACACAGGGACTGCTATTCTCTATAATATACACACGGACTGCTATTCTCTCTAATATACACAGGGACTGCTATTCTCTATAATATACACAGGGACTGCTATTCTCTATAATATACACAGTGACTGCTATTCTCTATAATATACACAGGGGCTGCTATTCTCTATAATATACACAGGGGCTGCTATTCTCTATAATATACACAGTGACTGCTATTCTCTGTAATATACACAGGGGCTGCTATTCTCTATAATATACACGGGGACTTCTATTCTCTATAATGTACACAGTGACTGCTATTCTCTATAATATACACAGGGACTGCTATTCTCTATAATATACACAGGGGCTGCTATTCTCTATAATATACACAGGGACTGTCTTTCTCTATAATATACACAGGGACTGCTATTCTCTATAATATACACAGGGACTGCTATTCTCTGTAATATACACAGGGACTGCTATTCTCTATAATATACACAGTGACTGGTATTCTCTATAATATACACAGGGGCTGCAATCCTCTATAATATACACAGGGGCTGCAATCCTTTATAATATACAGAGGGGCTGCTATCCTCTATAATATACACAGGGGCTGCTATTCTCTATAATATACACAGGGACTGCTATTCTCTATAATATACTCAGGGGCTGCTATCCTCTATAATATACACAGGGACTGCTATTCTCTATAATATACACAGTGACTGCTATTCTCTATAATATACACAGGGACTGCTATCCTCTATAATATACACAGGGGCAGCTATTCTCTATAATATACACAGGGGCTGCTATTCTCTATAATATACACAGCAAATGCTATTCTCTATAATATACACAGTGACTGCTATTCTCTATAATATACACAGGGGCTGCTATTCTCTATAATATACACAGTGACTGCTATTCTCTATAATATACACAGCAAATGCTATTCTCTATAATATACAAAGCAAATGCTATTCTCTATAATATACACAGTGACTGCTATTCTCTATAATATACGCAGGGGCTGCTATTCTCTATAATATACACAGGGGCTGCTATTCTCTATAATATACACAGGGACTGCTATTCTCTATAATATACACAGGGACTGCTATTCTCTGCAATATACACAGGGACTGCTATTCTCTATAATATACACAGGGGATGCTATTCTCTATAATATACACAGGGACTGCTATTCTCTATGATATACACAGGGGCTGCTATTCTCTATAATATACACAGGGGCTGCTAATCTCTATAATATACACAGGGACTGCTATTCTCTATAATATACCCAGGGATTGCTATTCTCTATAATATACACAGGGACTGCTATTCTCTAAAATATACACAGGGACTGCGATTCTCTATAATATACACAGTGACTGCTATTCTCTATAATATACACAGGGACTGCTATTCTCTATAATATACACAGGGGCTGCTATTCCCTATAATATACACAGTGACTGCTATTCTCTCTAATATACACTGGGGCTGCTATACTCTGTAATATACACAGGGACTGCTATTCTCTATAATATACACAGTGACTGCTGTTCTCTATAATATACACAGGGACTGCTATTCTCTATAATATACACAGTGGCTGCTATTCTCTATAATATACACAGGGACTGCTATTCTCTATAATATACACAGTGACTGCTATTCTCTGTAATATACACAGGGACTGCTATTCTTTATAATATACACAGGGACTGCTATTCTCTATAATATACACAGGGACTGCTATTCTCTCTAATATACACAGGGACTGCTATTCTCTATAATATACACAGGGACTGCTATTCTCTATAATATACACAGTGACTGCTATTCTCTATAATATACACAGGGGCTGCTATTCTCTATAATATACACAGGGGCTGCTATTCTCTATAATATACACAGTGACTGCTATTCTCTGTAATATACACAGGGGCTGCTATTCTCTATAATATACACGGGGACTTCTATTCTCTATAATGTACACAGTGACTGCTATTCTCTATAATATACACAGGGACTGCTATTCTCTATAATATACACAGGGGCTGCTATTCTCTATAATATACACAGGGACTGTCTTTCTCTATAATATACACAGGGACTGCTATTCTCTATAATATACACAGGGACTGCTATTCTCTGTAATATACACAGGGACTGCTATTCTCTATAATATACACAGTGACTGGTATTCTCTATAATATACACAGGGGCTGCAATCCTCTATAATATACACAGGGGCTGCAATCCTTTATAATATACAGAGGGGCTGCTATCCTCTATAATATACACAGGGGCTGCTATTCTCTATAATATACACAGGGACTGCTATTCTCTATAATATACTCAGGGGCTGCTATCCTCTATAATATACACAGGGACTGCTATTCTCTATAATATACACAGTGACTGCTATTCTCTATAATATACACAGGGACTGCTATCCTCTATAATATACACAGGGGCAGCTATTCTCTATAATATACACAGGGGCTGCTATTCTCTATAATATACACAGGGACTGCTATTCTCTATAATATACACAGGGACTGCTATTCTCTATAATATACACAGGGACTGCTATTCTCTATAATATACACAGGGGCTGCTAATCTCTATAATATACACAGGGGCTGCTATTGTCTATAATATACACAGGGACTGCTAATCTCTATAATATACACAGGGACTGCTATTCTCTATAATATACACAGGGACTGCTATTCTCTATAATATACACAGGGACTGCTATTCTCTATAATATACACAGTGACTGCTATTCTCTATAATATACACAGGGACTGCTATTCTCTATAATATACACAGGGGCTGCTATTCTCTATAATATACACAGTGACTGCTATTCTCTGTAATATACACAGGGGCTGCTATTCTCTATAATATACACAGGGACTGCTATTCTCTATAATATACACAGTGACTGCTATTCTCTATAATATACACAGGGGCTGCTATTCTCTATAATATACACAGGGGCTGCTATTCTCTATAATATACATAGGGACTGCTATTCTCTATAATATACACAGGGACTGCTATTCTCTATAATATACACAGGGGCTACTATTCTCTATAATATACACAGGGACTGTTATTCTCTATAATATCACAGGGACTGCTATTCTCTATAATATACACAGGAACTGCTCTTCTCTGTAATATACACAGGGACTGCTATTCTCTGTAATATACACAGGGACTGCTATTCTCTGTGATATACACAGTGACTGGTATTCTCTATAATATACACAGGGGCTGCAATCCTCTATAATATACACAGGGGCTGCAATCCTCTATAATATACACAGGGGCTGCAATCCTCTATAATATACACAGGGACTGCTATTCTCTATAATATACACAGGGGCTGCTATCCTCTATAATATACACAGGGGCTGCTATTCTCTAAAATATACACAGGGACTGCTATTCTCTATAATATACACAGGGGCTGCTATCCTCTATAATATACGCAGGGACAGCTATTCTCTATAATATACACAGTGACTGCTATTCTCTATAATATACACAGGGACTGCTATCCTCTATAATATACACAGGGGCTGCTATCCTCTATAATATACACAGGGGCTGCTATTCTCTATAATATACACAGGGGCTGCTATTCTCTATAATATACACAGGGGCTGCTATTCTCTATAGCATACACAGGGGCTGCTATTCCCTATAATATACACAGGGAATGCTATTCTCTATAATATACACAGGGACTGCTATTCTCTATAATATACACAGGGACTGCTATTCTCTATAATATACACAGGGACTGCTATTCTCTATAATATACACAGGGACTGCTATTCTCTATAATATACACAGGGACTGCTATTCTCTATAATATACTCAGGGGCTGCTATTCTCTATAATATACACAGGGACTGCTATTCTCTATAATATACACAGGGACTGCTATTCTCTATAATATACACAGGGGCTGCTATTCTCTTTAATATACACAGGGGCTGCTATTCTCTATAATATACACAGGGGCTGTTATCCTCTATAATGTACGCAGGGACTGCTATTCTCTATAATATACACAGTGACTGCTATTCTCTATAATATACACAGGGACTGCTATTCTCTATAATATACACAGGGACTGCTATTCTCTGTAATATACACAGGGGCTGCTATTCTCTTTAATATACACAGGGGCTGTTATCCTCTATAATATACACAGGGACTGCTATTCTCTATAATATACACAGCAAATGCTATTCTCTGTAATATACACAGGGACTGCTATTCTCTATAATATACACAGGGACTGCTATTCTCTATAATATACACAGTGACTGCTATTCTCTATAATATACACAGGGACTGCTATTCTCTATAATATACACAGGGACTGCTATTCTCTGTAATATACACAGGGGCTGCTATCCTCTATAATATACACAGGGGCTGTTATCCTCTATAATATACACAGGGACTGCTATTCTCTATAATATACACAGCAAATGCTATTCTCTATAATATACACAGTGACTGCTATTCTCTATAATATACACAGGGGCTGCTATTCTCTATAATATACACAGTGACTGCTATTCTCTATAATATACACAGCAAATGCTATTCTCTATAATATACACAGTGACTGCTATTCTCTATAATATACGCAGGGGCTGCTATTCTCTATAAAATACACAGGGGCTGCTATTCTCTATAATATACACAGGGACTGCTATTCTCTATAATATACACAGGGACTGCTATTCTCTACAATATACACAGGGACTGCTATTCTCTATAATATACACAGGGGCTGCTATTCTCTATAATATACACAGGGACTGCTATTCTCTATGATATACACAGGGGCTGCTATTCTCTATATTATACACAGTGACTGCTATTCTCTATAATATACACAGGGACTGCTATTCTCTATAATATACACAGGGGCTGCTATTCTCTATAATATACACAGGGGCTGCTAATCTCTATAATATACACAGGGACTGCTATTCTCTATAATATACCCAGGGACTGATATTCTCTATAATATACACAGGGGCTGCTATTCCCTATAATATACACAGGGACTGCTATTCTCTCTAATATACACTGGGGCTGCTATACTCTATAATATACACAGGGACTGCTATTCTCTATAATATACACAGTGACTGCTGTTCTCTATAATATACACAGGGACTGCTAATCTCTATAATATACACTGTGGCTGCTATTCTCTATAATATACACAGGGACTGCTATTCTCTATAATATACACAGTGACTGCTATTCTCTGTAATATACACAGGGACTGCTATTCTCTATAATATACACAGGGACTGCTATTCTCTATAATATACACAGGGACTGCTATTCTCTCTAATATACACAGGGACTGCTATTCTCTATAATATACACAGTGACTGCTATTCTCTATAATATACACAGGGACTGCTATTCTCTATAATATACACAGGGGCTGCTATTCTCTATAATATACACAGTGACTGCTATTCTCTGTAATATACACAGGGGCTGCTATTCTCTATAATATACACGGGGACTGCGATTCTCTATAATATACACGGGGACTGCGATTCTCTATAATATACACAGGGACTGCTATTCTCTATAATATACACAGGGGCTGCTATTCTCTATAATATACACAGGGACTGTCATTCTCTATAATATACACAGGGACTGCTATTCTCTATAATATACACAGGGACTGCTATTCTCTGTAATATACACAGGGACTGCTATTCTCTATAATATACACAGTGACTGGTATTCTCTATAATATACACAGGGGCTGCAATCCTCTATAATATACACAGCGGCTGCAATCCTTTATAATATACAGAGGGGCTGCAATCCTCTATAATATACACAGGAGCTGCTATTCTCTATAATATACACAGGGGCTGCTATCCTCTATAATATACACAGGGGCTGCTATTCTCTATAATATACACAGGGACTGCTATTCTCTATAATATACTCAGGGGCTGCTATCCTCTATAATATACACAGGGACTGCTATTCTCTATAATATACACAGTGACTGCTATTCTCTATAATATACACAGGGACTGCTATCCTCTATAATATACACAGGGGCTGCTGTTCTCTATAATATACACAGGGGCTGCTATTCTCTATAATATACACAGGGACTGCTATTCTCTATAATATACACAGGGACTGCTATTCTCTATAATATACACAGGGACTGCTATTCTCTATAATATACACAGGGGCTGCTAATCTCTATAATATACACAGGGGCTGCTATTGTCTATAATATACACAGGGACTGCAAATCTCTATAATATACACAGGGACTGCTATTCTCTATAATATACACAGGGACTGCTATTCTCTATAATATACACAGGGACTGCTAATCTCTATAATATACACAGGGACTGCTATTCTCTATAATATACACAGTGACTGCTATTCTATATAATATACACAGGGACTGCTATTCTCTATAATATACACAGGGGCTGCTATTCTCTATAATATACACAGTGACTGCTATTCTCTATAATATACACAGGGGCTGCTATTCTCTATAATATACACAGGGACTGCTATTCTCTATAATATACACAGTGACTGCTATTCTCTATAATATACACAGGGGCTGCTATTCTCTATAATATACACAGGGGCTGGTATTCTCTATAATATACATAGGGACTGCTATTCTCTATAATATACACCGGGACTGCTATTCTCTATAATATACACAGGGGCTGCTATTCTCTATAATATACACAGGGACTGTCATTCTCTATAATATACACAGGGACTGCTATTCTCTATAATATACACAGGGACTGCTATTCTCTGTAATATACACAGGGACTGCTATTCTCTGTGATATACACAGTGACTGGTATTCTCTATAATATACACAGGGGCTGCAATCCTCTATAATATACACAGGGGCTGCAATCCTCTATAATATACACAGGGGCTGCAATCCTCTATAATATACACAGGGGCTGCTATTCTCTATAATATACACAGGGGCTGCTATCCTCTATAATATACACAGGGGCTGCTATTCTCTAAAATATACACAGGGACTGCTATTCTCTATAATATACACAGGGGCTGCTATCCTCTATAATATACGCAGGGACAGCTATTCTCTATAATATACACAGTGACTGCTATTCTCTATAATATACACAGGGACTGCTATCCTCTATAATATACACAGGAGCTGCTATCCTCTATAATATACACAGGGGCTGCTATTCTCTATAATATACACAGGGGCTGCTATTCTCTATAATATACACAGGGGCTGCTATTCTCTATAGCATACACAGGGGCTGCTATTCCCTATAATATACACAGGGAATGCTATTCTCTATAATATACACAGGGACTGCTATTCTCTATAATATACACAGGGACTGCTATTCTCTATAATATACACAGGGACTGCTATTCTCTATAATATACACAGGGACTGCTATTCTCTATAATATACACAGGGACTGCTATTCTCTATAATATACTCAGGGGCTGCTATTCTCTATAATATACACAGGGACTGCTATTCTCTATAATATACACAGGGACTGCTATTCTCTATAATATACACAGGGACTGCTATTCTCTATAATATACACAGGGACTGCTATTCTCTATAATATACACAGGGGCTGCTAATCTCTATAATAAACACAGGGGCTGCTATTGTCTATAATATACACAGGGACTGCTAATCTCTATAATATTCACAGGGACTGCTATTCTCTATAATATACACAGTGACTGCTGTTCTATATAATATACACAGGGACTGCTATTCTCTATAATATACACAGTGGCTGCTATTCTCTATAATATACACAGGGACTGCTATTCTCTATAATATACACAGTGACTGCTATTCTCTGTAATATACACAGGGACTGCTATTCTCTATAATATACACAGGGACTGCTATTCTCTATAATATACACAGGGACTGCTATTCTCTCTAATATACACAGGGACTGCTATTCTCTATAATATACACAGTGACTGCTATTCTCTATAATATACACAGGGACTGCTATTCTCTATAATATACACAGGGGCTGCTATTCTCTATAATATACACAGTGACTGCTATTCTCTGTAATATACACAGGGGCTGCTATTCTCTATAATATCCACGGGGATTGCTATTCTCTATAATATACACAGTGACTGGTATTCTCTATAATATACACAGGGACTGCTATTCTCTATAATATACACAGGGGCTGCTATTCTCTATAATATACACAGGGACTGTCATTCTCTATAATATACACAGGGACTGCTATTCTCTATAATATACACAGGGACTGCTATTCTCTGTAATATACACAGGGACTGCTATTCTCTATAATATACACAGTGACTGGTATTCTCAATAATATACACAGGGGCTGCAATCCTCTATAATATACACAGGGGCTGCAATCCTTTATAATATACAGAGGGGCTGCAATCCTCTATAATATACACAGGGGCTGCCATTCTCTATAACATACACAGGGGCTGCTATCCTCTATAATATACACAGGGGCTGCTATTCTCTATAATATACACAGGGACTGCTATTCTCTATAATATACTCAGGGGCTGCTATTCTCTATAATATACACAGGGGCTGCTATTCTCTATAATATACACAGTGACTGCTATTCTCTGTAATATACACAGGGGCTGCTATTCTCTATAATATACACAGGGACTGCTATTCTCTATAATATACACAGTGACTGCTATTCTCTATAATATACACAGGGGCTGCTATTCTCTATAATATACACAGCGGCTGCTATTCTCTATAATATACATAGGGACTGCTATTCTCTATAATATACACAGGGACTGCTATTCACTATAATATACACAGGGGCTGCTATTCTCTATAATATACACAGGGACTGTCATTCTCTATAATATACACAGGGACTGCTATTCTCTATAATATACACAGCAAATGCTATTCTCTGTAATATACACAGGGACTGCTATTCTCTATAATATACACAGGGACTGCTATTCTCTATAATATACACAGTGACTGCTATTCTCTATAATATACACAGGGACTGCTATTCTCTATAATATACACAGGGACTGCTATTCTCTGTAATATACACAGGGGCTGCTATTCTCTATAATATACACAGGGGCTGTTATCCTCTATAATATACACAGGGACTGCTATTCTCTATAATATACACAGCAAATGCTATTCTCTATAATATACACAGTGACTGCTATTCTCTATAATATACACAGGGGCTGCTATTCTCTATAATATACACAGTGACTGCTATTCTCTATAATATACACAGCAAATGCTATTCTCTATAATATACACAGGGACTGCTATTCTCTATAATATACACAGGGACTGCTAATCTCTATAATATACACAGGGACTGCTATTCTCTATAATATACACAGTGACTGCTATTCTATATAATATACACAGGGACTGCTATTCTCTATAATATACACAGGGGCTGCTATTCTCTATAATATACACAGTGACTGCTATTCTCTATAATATACACAGGGGCTGCTATTCTCTATAATATACACAGGGACTGCTATTCTCTATAATATACACAGTGACTGCTATTCTCTATAATATACACAGGGGCTGCTATTCTCTATAATATACACAGGGGCTGCTATTCTCTATAATATACATAGGGACTGCTATTCTCTATAATATACACAGGGACTGCTATTCTCTATAATATACACAGGGGCTGCTATTCTCTATAATATACACAGGGACTGTCATTCTCTATAATATACACAGGGACTGCTATTCTCTATAATATACACAGGGACTGCTATTCTCTGTAATATACACAGGGACTGCTATTCTCTGTGATATACACAGTGACTGGTATTCTCTATAATATACACAGGGGCTGCAATCCTCTATAATATACACAGGGGCTGCAATCCTCTATAATATACACAGGGGCTGCAATCCTCTATAATATACACAGGGGCTGCTATTCTCTATAATATACACAGGGGCTGCTATCCTCTATAATATACACAGGGGCTGCTATTCTCTAAAATATACACAGGGACTGCTATTCTCTATAATATACACAGGGGCTGCTATCCTCTATAATATACGCAGGGACAGCTATTCTCTATAATATACACAGTGACTGCTATTCTCTATAATATACACAGGGACTGCTATCCTCTATAATATACACAGGAGCTGCTATCCTCTATAATATACACAGGGGCTGCTATTCTCTATAATATACACAGGGGCTGCTATTCTCTATAATATACACAGGGGCTGCTATTCTCTATAGCATACACAGGGGCTGCTATTCCCTATAATATACACAGGGAATGCTATTCTCTATAATATACACAGGGACTGCTATTCTCTATAATATACACAGGGACTGCTATTCTCTATAATATACACAGGGACTGCTATTCTCTATAATATACACAGGGACTGCTATTCTCTATAATATACACAGGGACTGCTATTCTCTATAATATACTCAGGGGCTGCTATTCTCTATAATATACACAGGGACTGCTATTCTCTATAATATACACAGGGACTGCTATTCTCTATAATATACACAGGGACTGCTATTCTCTATAATATACACAGGGACTGCTATTCTCTATAATATACACAGGGGCTGCTAATCTCTATAATAAACACAGGGGCTGCTATTGTCTATAATATACACAGGGACTGCTAATCTCTATAATATTCACAGGGACTGCTATTCTCTATAATATACACAGTGACTGCTGTTCTATATAATATACACAGGGACTGCTATTCTCTATAATATACACAGTGGCTTCTATTCTCTATAATATACACAGGGACTGCTATTCTCTATAATATACACAGTGACTGCTATTCTCTGTAATATACACAGGGACTTCTATTCTCTATAATATACACAGGGACTGCTATTCTCTATAATATACACAGGGACTGCTATTCTCTCTAATATACACAGGGACTGCTATTCTCTATAATATACACAGTGACTGCTATTCTCTATAATATACACAGGGACTTCTATTCTCTATAATATACACAGGGGCTGCTATTCTCTATAATATACACAGTGACTGCTATTCTCTGTAATATACACAGGGGCTGCTATTCTCTATAATATCCACGGGGATTGCTATTCTCTATAATATACACAGTGACTGGTATTCTCTATAATATACACAGGGACTGCTATTCTCTATAATATACACAGGGGCTGCTATTCTCTATAATATACACAGGGACTGTCATTCTCTATAATATACACAGGGACTGCTATTCTCTATAATATACACAGGGACTGCTATTCTCTGTAATATACACAGGGACTGCTATTCTCTATAATATACACAGTGACTGGTATTCTCAATAATATACACAGGGGCTGCAATCCTCTATAATATACACAGGGGCTGCAATCCTTTATAATATACAGAGGGGCTGCAATCCTCTATAATATACACAGGGGCTGCCATTCTCTATAACATACACAGGGGCTGCTATCCTCTATAATATACACAGGGGCTGCTATTCTCTATAATATACACAGGGACTGCTATTCTCTATAATATACTCAGGGGCTGCTATTCTCTATAATATACACAGGGGCTGCTATTCTCTATAATATACACAGTGACTGCTATTCTCTGTAATATACACAGGGGCTGCTATTCTCTATAATATACACAGGGACTGCTATTCTCTATAATATACACAGTGACTGCTATTCTCTATAATATACACAGGGGCTGCTATTCTCTATAATATACACAGCGGCTGCTATTCTCTATAATATACATAGGGACTGCTATTCTCTATAATATACACAGGGACTGCTATTCACTATAATATACACAGGGGCTGCTATTCTCTATAATATACACAGGGACTGTCATTCTCTATAATATACACAGGGACTGCTATTCTCTATAATATACACAGCAAATGCTATTCTCTGTAATATACACAGGGACTGCTATTCTCTATAATATACACAGGGACTGCTATTCTCTATAATATACACAGTGACTGCTATTCTCTATAATATACACAGGGACTGCTATTCTCTATAATATACACAGGGACTGCTATTCTCTGTAATATACACAGGGGCTGCTATTCTCTATAATATACACAGGGGCTGTTATCCTCTATAATATACACAGGGACTGCTATTCTCTATAATATACACAGCAAATGCTATTCTCTATGATATACACAGTGACTGCTATTCTCTATAATATACACAGGGGCTGCTATTCTCTATAATATACACAGTGACTGCTGTTCTCTATAACATACACAGCAAATGCTATTCTCTATAATATACACAGTGACTGCTATTCTCTATAATATACGCAGGGGCTGCTATTCTCTATAAAATACACAGGGGCTGCTATTCTCTATAATATACACAGGGACTGCTATTCTCTATAATATACACAGGGACTGCTATTCTCTACAATATACACAGGGACTGCTATTCTCTATAATATACACAGGGGCTGCTATTCTCTATAATATACACAGGGACTGCTATTCTCTATGATATACACAGGGGCTGCTATTCTCTATATTATACACAGTGACTGCTATTCTCTATAATATACACAGGGACTGCTATTCTCTATAATATACACAGGGGCTGCTATTCTCTATAATATACACAGGGGCTGCTAATCTCTATAATATACACAGGGACTGCTATTCTCTATAATATACCCAGGGACTGATATTCTCTATAATATACACAGGGGCTGCTATTCCCTATAATATACACAGTGACTGCTATTCTCTCTAATATACACTGGGGCTGCTATACTCTATAATATACACAGGGACTGCTATTCTCTATAATATACACAGTGACTGCTGTTCTCTATAATATACACAGGGACTGCTAATCTCTATAATATACACTGTGGCTGCTATTCTCTATAATATACACAGGGACTGCTATTCTCTATAATATACACAGTGACTGCTATTCTCTGTAATATACACAGGGACTGCTATTCTCTATAATATACACAGGGACTGCTATTCTCTATAATATACACAGGGACTGCTATTCTCTCTAATATACACAGGGACTGCTATTCTCTATAATATACACAGTGACTGCTATTCTCTATAATATACACAGGGACTGCTATTCTCTATAATATACACAGGGGCTGCTATTCTCTATAATATACACAGTGACTGCTATTCTCTGTAATATACACAGGGGCGGCTATTCTCTATAATATACACGGGGACTGCGATTCTCTATAATATACACGGGGACTGCGATTCTCTATAATATACACAGGGACTGCTATTCTCTATAATATACACAGGGGCTGCTATTCTCTATAATATACACAGGGACTGTCATTCTCTATAATATACACAGGGACTGCTATTCTCTATAATATACACAGGGACTGCTATTCTCTGTAATATACACAGGGACTGCTATTCTCTATAATATACACAGTGACTGGTATTCTCTATAATATACACAGGGGCTGCAATCCTCTATAATATACACAGCGGCTGCAATCCTTTATAATATACAGAGGGGCTGCAATCCTCTATAATATACACAGGAGCTGCTATTCTCTATAATATACACAGGGGCTGCTATCCTCTATAATATACACAGGGGCTGCTATTCTCTATAATATACACAGGGACTGCTATTCTCTATAATATACTCAGGGGCTGCTATCCTCTATAATATACACAGGGACTGCTATTCTCTATAATATACACAGTGACTGCTATTCTCTATAATATACACAGGGACTGCTATCCTCTATAATATACACAGGGGCTGCTGTTCTCCATAATATACACAGGGGCTGCTATTCTCTATAATATACACAGGGACTGCTATTCTCTATAATATACACAGGGACTGCTATTCTCTATAATATACACAGGGACTGCTATTCTCTATAATATACACAGGGGCTGCTAATCTCTATAATATACACAGGGGCTGCTATTGTCTATAATATACACAGGGACTGCAAATCTCTATAATATTCACAGGGACTGCTATTCTCTATAATATACACAGGGACTGCTATTCTCTATAATATACACAGGGACTGCTAATCTCTATAATATACACAGGGACTGCTATTCTCTATAATATACACAGTGACTGCTATTCTCTATAATATACACAGGGACTGCTATTCTCTATAATATACACAGGGGCTGCTATTCTCTATAATATACACAGTGACTGCTATTCTCTATAATATACACAGGGGCTGCTATTCTCTATAATATACACAGGGACTGCTATTCTCTATAATATACACAGTGACTGCTATTCTCTTTAATATACACAGGGGCTGCTATTCTCTATAATATACACAGGGGCTGCTATTCTCTATAATATACATAGGGACTGCTATTCTCTATAATATACACAGGGACTGCTATTCTCTATAATATACACAGGGGCTGCTATTCTCTATAATATACATAGGGACTGTCATTCTCTATAATATACACAGGGACTGCTATTCTCTATAATATACACAGGGACTGCTATTCTCTGTAATATACACAGGGACTGCTATTCTCTGTGATATACACAGTGACTGGTATTCTCTATAATATACACAGGGGCTGCAATCCTCTATAATATACACAGGGGCTGCAATCCTCTATAATATACACAGGGGCTGCAATCCTCTATAATATACACAGGGGCTGCTATTCTCTATAATATACACAGGGGCTGCTATCCTCTATAATATACACAGGGGCTGCTATTCTCTAAAATATACACAGGGACTGCTATTCTCTATAATATACACAGGGGCTGCTATCCTCTATAATATACGCAGGGACAGCTATTCTCTATAATATACACAGTGACTGCTATTCTCTGTAATATACACAGGGACTGCTATCCTCTATAATATACACAGGAGCTGCTATCCTCTATAATATACACAGGGGCTGCTATTCTCTATAATATACACAGGGGCTGCTATTCTCTATAATATACACAGGGGCTGCTATTCTCTATAGCATACACAGGGGCTGCTATTCCCTATAATATACACAGGGAATGCTATTCTCTATAATATACACAGGGACTGCTATTCTCTATAATATACACAGGGACTGCTATTCTCTATAATATACACAGGGACTGCTATTCTCTATAATATACACAGGGACTGCTATTCTCTATAATATACACAGGGACTGCTATTCTCTATAATATACTCAGGGGCTGCTATTCTCTATAATATACACAGGGACTGCTATTCTCTATAATATACACAGGGACTGCTATTCTCTATAATATACACAGGGACTGCTATTCTCTATAATATACACAGGGACTGCTATTCTCTATAATATACACAGGGGCTGCTAATCTCTATAATAAACACAGGGGCTGCTATTGTCTATAATATACACAGGGACTGCTAATCTCTATAATATTCACAGGGACTGCTATTCTCTATAATATACACAGTGACTGCTGTTCTATATAATATACACAGGGACTGCTATTCTCTATAATATACACAGTGGCTGCTATTCTCTATAATATACACAGGGACTGCTATTCTCTATAATATACACAGTGACTGCTATTCTCTGTAATATACACAGGGACTGCTATTCTCTATAATATACACAGGGACTGCTATTCTCTATAATATACACAGGGACTGCTATTCTCTCTAATATACACAGGGACTGCTATTCTCTATAATATACACAGTGACTGCTATTCTCTATAATATACACAGGGACTGCTATTCTCTATAATATACACAGGGGCTGCTATTCTCTATAATATACACAGTGACTGCTATTCTCTGTAATATACACAGGGGCTGCTATTCTCTATAATATCCACGGGGATTGCTATTCTCTATAATATACACAGTGACTGGTATTCTCTATAATATACACAGGGACTGCTATTCTCTATAATATACACAGGGGCTGCTATTCTCTATAATATACACAGGGACTGTCATTCTCTATAATATACACAGGGACTGCTATTCTCTATAATATACACAGGGACTGCTATTCTCTGTAATATACACAGGGACTGCTATTCTCTATAATATACACAGTGACTGGTATTCTCAATAATATACACAGGGGCTGCAATCCTCTATAATATACACAGGGGCTGCAATCCTTTATAATATACAGAGGGGCTGCAATCCTCTATAATATACACAGGGGCTGCTATTCTCTATAACATACACAGGGGCTGCTATCCTCTATAATATACACAGGGGCTGCTATTCTCTATAATATACACAGGGACTGCTATTCTCTATAATATACTCAGGGGCTGCTATTCTCTATAATATACACAGGGGCTGCTATTCTCTATAATATACACAGTGACTGCTATTCTCTGTAATATACACAGGGGCTGCTATTCTCTATAATATACACAGGGACTGCTATTCTCTATAATATACACAGTGACTGCTATTCTCTATAATATACACAGGGGCTGCTATTCTCTATAATATACACAGCGGCTGCTATTCTCTATAATATACATAGGGACTGCTATTCTCTATAATATACACAGGGACTGCTATTCTCTATAATATACACAGGGGCTGCTATTCTCTATAATATACACAGGGACTGTCATTCTCTATAATATACACAGGGACTGCTATTCTCTATAATATACACAGGGACTGCTATTCTCTGTGATATACACAGGGACTGCTATTCTCTGTGATATACACAGTGACTGGTATTCTCTATAATATACACAGGGGCTGCAATCCTCTATAATATACACAGGGGCTGTAATCCTCTATAATATACACAGGGGCTGCAATCCTCTATAATATACACAGGGGCTGCTATGCTCCATAATATACACAGGGGCTGCTATCCTCTATAATATACACAGGGGCTGCTATTCTCTAAAATATACACAGGGACTGCTATTCTCTAAAATATACACAGGGGCTGCTATCCTCTATAATATACGCAGGGACAGCTATTCTCTATAATATACACAGGGGCTGCTATTCTCTATAATATACACAGGGACTGCTATTCTCTATAATATACACAGTGACAGCTATTCTCTATAATATACGCAGGGGCTGCTATTCTCTATAAAATACACAGGGGCTGCTATTCTCTATAATATACACAGGGACTGCTATTCTCTATAATATACACAGGGACTGCTATTCTCTACAATATACACAGGGACTGCTATTCTCTATAATATACACAGGGGCTGCTATTCTCTATAATATACACAGGGACTGCTATTCTCTATGATATACACAGGGGCTGCTATTCTCTATATTATACACAGTGACTGCTATTCTCTATAATATACACAGGGACTGCTATTCTCTATAATATACACAGGGGCTGCTATTCTCTATAATATACACAGGGGCTGCTAATCTCTATAATATACACAGGGACTGCTATTCTCTATAATATACCCAGGGACTGATATTCTCTATAATATACACAGGGGCTGCTATTCCCTATAATATACACAGTGACTGCTATTCTCTCTAATATACACTGGGGCTGCTATACTCTATAATATACACAGGGACTGCTATTCTCTATAATATACACAGTGACTGCTGTTCTCTATAATATACACAGGGACTGCTAATCTCTATAATATACACTGTGGCTGCTATTCTCTATAATATACACAGGGACTGCTATTCTCTATAATATAAACAGTGACTGCTATTCTCTGTAATATACACAGGGACTGCTATTCTCTATAATATACACAGGGACTGCTATTCTCTATAATATACACAGGGACTGCTATTCTCTCTAATATACACAGGGACTGCTATTCTCTATAATATACACAGTGACTGCTATTCTCTATAATATACACAGGGACTGCTATTCTCTATAATATACACAGGGGCTGCTATTCTCTATAATATACACAGTGACTGCTATTCTCTGTAATATACACAGGGGCTGCTATTCTCTATAATATACACGGGGACTGCGATTCTCTATAATATACACGGGGACTGCGATTCTCTATAATATACACAGGGACTGCTATTCTCTATAATATACACAGGGGCTGCTATTCTCTATAATATACAGAGGGACTGTCATTCTCTATAATATACACAGGGACTGCTATTCTCTATAATATACACAGGGACTGCTATTCTCTGTAATATACACAGGGACTGCTATTCTCTATAATATACACAGTGACTGGTATTCTCTATAATATACACAGGGGCTGCAATCCTCTGTAATATACACAGCGGCTGCAATCCTTTATAATATACAGAGGGGCTGCAATCCTCTATAATATACACAGGAGCTGCTATTCTCTATAATATTCACAGGGGCTGCTATCCTCTATAATATACACAGGGGCTGCTATTCTCTATAATATACACAGGGACTGCTATTCTCTATAATATACTCAGGGGCTGCTATCCTCTATAATATACACAGGGACTGCTATTCTCTATAATATACACAGTGACTGCTATTCTCTATAATATACACAGGGACTGCTATCCTCTATAATATACACAGGGGCTGCTGTTCTCTATAATATACACAGGGGCTGCTATTCTCTATAATATACACAGGGACTGCTATTCTCTATAATATACACAGGGACTGCTATTCTCTATAATATACACAGGGACTGCTATTCTCTATAATATACACAGGGACTGCTAATCTCCATAATATACACAGGGGCTGCTATTGTCTATAATATACACAGGGACTGCAAATCTCTATAATATACACAGGGACTGCTATTCTCTATAATATACACAGGGACTGCTATTCTCTATAATATACACAGGGACTGCTAATCTCTATAATATACACAGGGACTGCTATTCTCTATAATATACACAGTGACTGCTATTCTCTATAATATACACAGGGACTGCTATTCTCTATAATATACACAGGGGCTGCTATTCTCTATAATATACACAGTGACTGCTATTCTCTATAATATACACAGGGGCTGCTATTCTCTATAATATACACAGGGACTGCTATTCTCTATAATATACACAGTGACTGCTATTCTCTATAATATACACAGGGGCTGCTATTCTCTATAATATACACAGGGGCTGCTATTCTCTATAATATACATAGGGACTGCTATTCTCTATAATATACACACGGACTGCTATTCTCTATAATATACACAGGGGCTGCTATTCTCTATAATATACACAGGGACTGTCATTCTCTATAATATACACAGGGACTGCTATTCTCTATAATATACACAGGGACTGCTATTCTCTGTAATATACACAGGGACTGCTATTCTCTGTGATATACACAGTGACTGGTATTCTCTATAATATACAAAGGGGCTGCAATCCTCTATAATATACACAGGGGCTGCAATCCTCTATAATATACACAGGGGCTGCAATCCTCTATAATATACACAGGGGCTGCTATTCTCTATAATATACACAGGGGCTGCTATCCTCTATAATATACACAGGGGCTGCTATTCTCTAAAATATACACAGGGACTGCTATTCTCTATAATATACACAGGGGCTGCTATCCTCTATAATATACGCAGGGACAGCTATTCTCTATAATATACACAGTGACTGCTATTCTCTATAATATACACAGGGACTGCTATCCTCTATAATATACACAGGAGCTGCTATCCTCTATAATATACACAGGGGCTGCTATTCTCTATAATATACACAGGGGCTGCTATTCTCTATAATATACACAGGGGCTGCTATTCTCTATAGCATACACAGGGGCTGCTATTCCCTATAATATACACAGGGAATGCTATTCTCTATAATATACACAGGGACTGCTATTCTCTATAATATACACAGGGACTGCTATTCTCTATAATATACACAGGGACTGCTATTCTCTATAATATACACAGGGACTGCTATTCTCTATAATATACACAGGGACTGCTATTCTCTATAATATACTCAGGGGCTGCTATTCTCTATAATATACACAGGGACTGCTATTCTCTATAATATACACAGGGACTGCTATTCTCTATAATATACACAGGGACTGCTATTCTCTATAATATACACAGGGACTGCTATTCTCTATAATATACACAGGGGCTGCTAATCTCTATAATAAACACAGGGGCTGCTATTGTCTATAATATACACAGGGACTGCTAATCTCTATAATATTCACAGGGACTGCTATTCTCTATAATATACACAGTGACTGCTGTTCTATATAATATACACAGGGACTGCTATTCTCTATAATATACACAGTGGCTGCTATTCTCTATAATATACACAGGGACTGCTATTCTCTATAATATACACAGTGACTGCTATTCTCTTTAATATACACAGGTGCTGCTATTCTCTATAATATACACAGGGGCTGTTATCCTCTATAATGTACACAGGGACTGCTATTCTCTATAATATACACAGTGACTGCTATTCACTATAATATACACAGGGACTGCTATTCTCTATAATATACACAGGGGCTGCTATTCTCTATAATATACACAGTGACTGCTATTCTCTGTAATATACACAGGGGCTGCTATTCTCTATAATATACACGGGGACTGCTATTCTCTATAATATATACAGTGACTGCTATTCTCTATAATATACACAGGGACTGCTATTCTCTATAATATACACAGGGGCTGCTATTCTCTATAATATACACAGGGACTGTCATTCTCTATAATATACACAGGGACTGCTATTCTCTATAATATACATAGGGACTGCTATTCTCTGTAATATACACAGGGACTGCTATTCTCCATAATATACACAGTGACTGGTATTCTCTATAATATACACAGGGGCTGCAATCCTCTATAATATACACAGGGGCTGCAATCCTTTATAATATACAGAGGGGCTGCAATCCTCTATAATATACACAGGGGCTGCTATTCTCTATAATATACAGAAGGGCTGCTATCCTCTATAATATACACAGGTGCTGCTATTCTCTATAATATACACAGGGACTGCTATTCTCTTTAATATACTCAGGGGCTGCTATCCTCTATAATATACACAGGGACTGCTATTCTCTATAATATACACAGTGACTGCTATTCTCTATAATATACACAGGGGCTGCTATACTCTATAATATACACAGTGACTGCTATTCTCTGTAATATACACAGGGGCTGCTATTCTCTATAATATACACAGGGACTGCTATTCTCTATAATATACACAGTGACTGCTATTCTCTATAATATACACAGGGGCTGCTATTCTCTATAATATACACAGGGGCTGCTATTCTCTGTAATATACACAGTGACTGCTATTCTCTGTAATATACACAGGGGCTGCTATTCTCTATAATATACACAGGGACTGCTATTCTCTATAATATACACAGTGACTGCTATTCTCTATAATATACACAGGGACTGCTATTCTCTATAATATACACAGGGGCTGCTATTCTCTATAATATACACAGGGACTGTCATTCTCTATAATATACACAGGGGCTGCTATTCTCTATAATATACACTGGGACTGGTATTCTCTATAATATACACAGGGACTGTCATTCTCTATAATATACACAGGGACTGTCATTCTCTATAATATACACAGTGACTGCTATTCTCTATAATATACACAGGGACTGCTATTCTCTATAATATACACAGGGAATGCTATTCTCTATAATATACACAGGGACTGCTATTCTCTATAATATACACAGGGGCTGCTATTCTCTATAATATACACAGTGACTGCTATTCTCTATAATATACACAGGGACTGCTATTCTCTATAATATACACAGGGACTGCTATTCTCTATAATATACACAGGGACTGTCATTCTCTATAATATACACAGGGGCTGCTATTCTCTATAATATACACTGGGAATGATATTCTCTATAATATACACAGGGACTGTCATTCTCTATAATATACACAGGGACTGCTATTCTCTATAATATACACAGGGACTGCTATTCTCTATAATATACACAGGGACTGTTATTCTCTACAATATACACAGTGACTGCTATTCTGTATATTATACACAGGGGCTGCTATTCTCTATAATATACACAGGGAATGCTATTCTCTATAATATACACAGGGACTGTTATTCTCTATAATATACACAGGGACTGCTATTCTCTATAATATACACAGGGACTGCTATTCTCTATAATATACACCGTGACTGCTATTCTCTATAATATACACAGGGACTGCTATTCTCTATAATATACACAGGGGCTGCTAATCTCTATAATATACACAGGGACTGCTATTCTCTATAATATACACAGGGACTGCTATTCTCTATAATATACACAGGGACTGCTATTCTCTATAATATACACAGGGACTGCTATTCTCTATAATATACACAGGGACTGTCATTCTCTATAATATGCACAGGGGCCGCTATTCTCTATAATATACACAGGGACTGCTATTCTCTATAATATACACAGGGACTGCTATTCTCTATAATATACACAGGGACTGCTATTCTCTATAATATACACAGGGGCTGCTATTCTCTATAATATACACAGTGACTGCTATTCTCTGTAATATACACAGGGGCTGCTATTCTCTATAATATACACGGGGACTGCTATTCTCTATAATATATACAGTGACTGCTATTCTCTATAATATACACAGGGACTGCTATTCTCTATAATATACACAAGGGCTGCTATTCTCTATAATATACACAGGGACTGTCATTCTCTATAATATACACAGGGACTGCTATTCTCTATAATATACATAGGGACTGCTATTCTCTGTAATACACACATGGACTGCTATTCTCTATAATATACACAGTGACTGGTATTCTCTATAATATACACAGGGGCTGCAATCCTCTATAATATACACAGGGGCTGCAATCCTTTATAATATACAGAGGGGCTGCAATCCTCTATAATATACACAGGGGCTGCTATTCTCTATAATATACACAGGGGCTGCTATCCTCTATAATATACACAGGGGCTGCTAGTCTCTATAATATACACAGGGACTGCTATTCTCTATAATATACTCAGGGGCTGCTATCCTCTATAATATACACAGGGACTGCTATTCTCTATAATATACACAGTGACTGCTATTCTCTATAATATACACAGGGACTGCTATCCTCTATAATATACACAGGGGCTGCTATTCTCTATAATATACACAGGGGCTGCTATTCTCTATAATATACACAGGGACTGCTATTCTCTATAATATACACAGGGACTGCTCTTCTCTATAATATACACAGGGACTGCTATTCTCTATAATATACACAGGGGCTGCAAATCTCTATAATATACACAGGGGCTGCTATTGTCTATAATATACACAGGGACTGCTAATCTCTATAATATACACAGGGACTGCTATTCTCTATAATATACACAGGGACTGCTATTCTCTATAATATACACAGGGACTGCTATTCTCTATAATATACACAGTGACTGCTATTCTCTATAATATACACAGGGACTGCTATTCTCTATAATATACACAGGGGCTGCTATTCTCTATAATATACACAGTGACTGCTATTCTCTGTAATATACACAGGGGCTGCTATTCTCTATAATATACACAGGGACTGCTATTCTCTATAATATACACAGTGACTGCTATTCTCTATAATATACACAGGGGCTGCTATTCTCTATAATATACACAGGGGCTGCTATTCTCTATAATATACATAGGGACTGCTATTCTCTATAATATACACAGGGACTGCTATTCTCTATAATATACACAGGGGCTGCTATTCTCTATAATATACACAGGGACTGTCATTCTATATAATATACACAGGGACTGCTATTCTCTATAATATACACAGGGACTGCTATTCTCTATAACATACACAGGGACTGCTATTCTCTGTAATATACACAGGGACTGCTATTCTCTGTGATATACACAGTGACTGGTATTCTCTATAATATACACAGGGGCTGCAATCCTCTATAATATACACAGGGGCTGCAATCCTCTATAATATACACAGGGGCTGCAATCCTCTATAATATACACAGGGGCTGCTATTCTCTAAAATATACACAGGGACTGCTATTCTATATAATATACACAGGGGCTGCTATCCTCTATAATATACGCAGGGACAGCTATTCTCTATAATATACACAGTGACTGCTATTCTCTATAATATACACAGGGACTGCTATCCTCTATAATATACACAGGGGCTGCTATCCTCTATAATATACACAGGGGCTGCGATTCTCTATAATATACACAGGGGCTGCTATTCTCTATAATATACACAGGGGCTGCTATTCTCTATAGCATACACAGGGGCTGCTATTCCCTATAATATACACAGGGAATGCTATTCTCTATAATATACACAGGGACTGCTATTCTCTATAATATACACAGGGACTGCTATTCTCTATAATATACACAGGGACTGCTATTCTCTATAATATACACAGGGACTGCTATTCTCTATAATATACACAGGGACTGCTATTCTCTATAATATACACAGGGGCTGCTAATCTCTATAATAAACACAGGGGCTGCTATTGTCTATAATATACACAGGGACTGCTAATCTCTACAATATACACAGGGGCTGCTATTCTCTATATTATACACAGTGACTGCTATTCTCTATAATATACACAGGGACTGCTATTCTCTATAATATACACAGGGGCTGCTATTCTCTATAATATACACAGGGGCTGCTAATCTCTATAATATACACAGGGACTGCTATTCTCTATAATATACCCAGGGACTGATATTCTCTATAATATACACAGGGGCTGCTATTCCCTATAATATACACAGTGACTGCTATTCTCTCTAATATACACTGGGGCTGCTATACTCTATAATATACACAGGGACTGCTATTCTCTATAATATACACAGTGACTGCTGTTCTCTATAATATACACAGGGACTGCTAATCTCTATAATATACACTGTGGCTGCTATTCTCTATAATATACACAGGGACTGCTATTCTCTATAATATAAACAGTGACTGCTATTCTCTGTAATATACACAGGGACTGCTATTCTCTATAATATACACAGGGACTGCTATTCTCTATAATATACACAGGGACTGCTATTCTCTCTAATATACACAGGGACTGCTATTCTCTATAATATACACAGTGACTGCTATTCTCTATAATATACACAGGGACTGCTATTCTCTATAATATACACAGGGGCTGCTATTCTCTATAATATACACAGTGACTGCTATTCTCTGTAATATACACAGGGGCTGCTATTCTCTATAATATACACGGGGACTGCGATTCTCTATAATATACACGGGGACTGCGATTCTCTATAATATACACAGGGACTGCTATTCTCTATAATATACACAGGGGCTGCTATTCTCTATAATATACAGAGGGACTGTCATTCTCTATAATATACACAGGGACTGCTATTCTCTATAATATACACAGGGACTGCTATTCTCTGTAATATACACAGGGACTGCTATTCTCTATAATATACACAGTGACTGGTATTCTCTATAATATACACAGGGGCTGCAATCCTCTGTAATATACACAGCGGCTGCAATCCTTTATAATATACAGAGGGGCTGCAATCCTCTATAATATACACAGGAGCTGCTATTCTCTATAATATTCACAGGGGCTGCTATCCTCTATAATATACACAGGGGCTGCTATTCTCTATAATATACACAGGGACTGCTATTCTCTATAATATACTCAGGGGCTGCTATCCTCTATAATATACACAGGGACTGCTATTCTCTATAATATACACAGTGACTGCTATTCTCTATAATATACACAGGGACTGCTATCCTCTATAATATACACAGGGGCTGCTGTTCTCTATAATATACACAGGGGCTGCTATTCTCTATAATATACACAGGGACTGCTATTCTCTATAATATACACAGGGACTGCTATTCTCTATAATATACACAGGGACTGCTATTCTCTATAATATACACAGGGACTGCTAATCTCCATAATATACACAGGGGCTGCTATTGTCTATAATATACACAGGGACTGCAAATCTCTATAATATACACAGGGACTGCTATTCTCTATAATATACACAGGGACTGCTATTCTCTATAATATACACAGGGACTGCTAATCTCTATAATATACACAGGGACTGCTATTCTCTATAATATACACAGTGACTGCTATTCTCTATAATATACACAGGGACTGCTATTCTCTATAATATACACAGGGGCTGCTATTCTCTATAATATACACAGTGACTGCTATTCTCTATAATATACACAGGGGCTGCTATTCTCTATAATATACACAGGGACTGCTATTCTCTATAATATACACAGTGACTGCTATTCTCTATAATATACACAGGGGCTGCTATTCTCTATAATATACACAGGGGCTGCTATTCTCTATAATATACATAGGGACTGCTATTCTCTATAATATACACACGGACTGCTATTCTCTATAATATACACAGGGGCTGCTATTCTCTATAATATACACAGGGACTGTCATTCTCTATAATATACACAGGGACTGCTATTCTCTATAATATACACAGGGACTGCTATTCTCTGTAATATACACAGGGACTGCTATTCTCTGTGATATACACAGTGACTGGTATTCTCTATAATATACAAAGGGGCTGCAATCCTCTATAATATACACAGGGGCTGCAATCCTCTATAATATACACAGGGGCTGCAATCCTCTATAATATACACAGGGGCTGCTATTCTCTATAATATACACAGGGGCTGCTATCCTCTATAATATACACAGGGGCTGCTATTCTCTAAAATATACACAGGGACTGCTATTCTCTATAATATACACAGGGGCTGCTATCCTCTATAATATACGCAGGGACAGCTATTCTCTATAATATACACAGTGACTGCTATTCTCTATAATATACACAGGGACTGCTATCCTCTATAATATACACAGGAGCTGCTATCCTCTATAATATACACAGGGGCTGCTATTCTCTATAATATACACAGGGGCTGCTATTCTCTATAATATACACAGGGGCTGCTATTCTCTATAGCATACACAGGGGCTGCTATTCCCTATAATATACACAGGGAATGCTATTCTCTATAATATACACAGGGACTGCTATTCTCTATAATATACACAGGGACTGCTATTCTCTATAATATACACAGGGACTGCTATTCTCTATAATATACACAGGGACTGCTATTCTCTATAATATACACAGGGACTGCTATTCTCTATAATATACTCAGGGGCTGCTATTCTCTATAATATACACAGGGACTGCTATTCTCTATAATATACACAGGGACTGCTATTCTCTATAATATACACAGGGACTGCTATTCTCTATAATATACACAGGGACTGCTATTCTCTATAATATACACAGGGGCTGCTAATCTCTATAATAAACACAGGGGCTGCTATTGTCTATAATATACACAGGGACTGCTAATCTCTATAATATTCACAGGGACTGCTATTCTCTATAATATACACAGTGACTGCTGTTCTATATAATATACACAGGGACTGCTATTCTCTATAATATACACAGTGGCTGCTATTCTCTATAATATACACAGGGACTGCTATTCTCTATAATATACACAGTGACTGCTATTCTCTTTAATATACACAGGTGCTGCTATTCTCTATAATATACACAGGGGCTGTTATCCTCTATAATGTACACAGGGACTGCTATTCTCTATAATATACACAGTGACTGCTATTCACTATAATATACACAGGGACTGCTATTCTCTATAATATACACAGGGGCTGCTATTCTCTATAATATACACAGTGACTGCTATTCTCTGTAATATACACAGGGGCTGCTATTCTCTATAATATACACGGGGACTGCTATTCTCTATAATATATACAGTGACTGCTATTCTCTATAATATACACAGGGACTGCTATTCTCTATAATATACACAGGGGCTGCTATTCTCTATAATATACACAGGGACTGTCATTCTCTATAATATACACAGGGACTGCTATTCTCTATAATATACATAGGGACTGCTATTCTCTGTAATATACACAGGGACTGCTATTCTCCATAATATACACAGTGACTGGTATTCTCTATAATATACACAGGGGCTGCAATCCTCTATAATATACACAGGGGCTGCAATCCTTTATAATATACAGAGGGGCTGCAATCCTCTATAATATACACAGGGGCTGCTATTCTCTATAATATACAGAAGGGCTGCTATCCTCTATAATATACACAGGTGCTGCTATTCTCTATAATATACACAGGGACTGCTATTCTCTTTAATATACTCAGGGGCTGCTATCCTCTATAATATACACAGGGACTGCTATTCTCTATAATATACACAGTGACTGCTATTCTCTATAATATACACAGGGGCTGCTATACTCTATAATATACACAGTGACTGCTATTCTCTGTAATATACACAGGGGCTGCTATTCTCTATAATATACACAGGGACTGCTATTCTCTATAATATACACAGTGACTGCTATTCTCTATAATATACACAGGGGCTGCTATTCTCTATAATATACACAGGGGCTGCTATTCTCTGTAATATACACAGTGACTGCTATTCTCTGTAATATACACAGGGGCTGCTATTCTCTATAATATACACAGGGACTGCTATTCTCTATAATATACACAGTGACTGCTATTCTCTATAATATACACAGGGACTGCTATTCTCTATAATATACACAGGGGCTGCTATTCTCTATAATATACACAGGGACTGTCATTCTCTATAATATACACAGGGGCTGCTATTCTCTATAATATACACTGGGACTGGTATTCTCTATAATATACACAGGGACTGTCATTCTCTATAATATACACAGGGACTGTCATTCTCTATAATATACACAGTGACTGCTATTCTCTATAATATACACAGGGACTGCTATTCTCTATAATATACACAGGGAATGCTATTCTCTATAATATACACAGGGACTGCTATTCTCTATAATATACACAGGGGCTGCTATTCTCTATAATATACACAGTGACTGCTATTCTCTATAATATACACAGGGACTGCTATTCTCTATAATATACACAGGGACTGCTATTCTCTATAATATACACAGGGACTGTCATTCTCTATAATATACACAGGGGCTGCTATTCTCTATAATATACACTGGGAATGATATTCTCTATAATATACACAGGGACTGTCATTCTCTATAATATACACAGGGACTGCTATTCTCTATAATATACACAGGGACTGCTATTCTCTATAATATACACAGGGACTGTTATTCTCTACAATATACACAGTGACTGCTATTCTGTATATTATACACAGGGGCTGCTATTCTCTATAATATACACAGGGAATGCTATTCTCTATAATATACACAGGGACTGTTATTCTCTATAATATACACAGGGACTGCTATTCTCTATAATATACACAGGGACTGCTATTCTCTATAATATACACCGTGACTGCTATTCTCTATAATATACACAGGGACTGCTATTCTCTATAATATACACAGGGGCTGCTAATCTCTATAATATACACAGGGACTGCTATTCTCTATAATATACACAGGGACTGCTATTCTCTATAATATACACAGGGACTGCTATTCTCTATAATATACACAGGGACTGCTATTCTCTATAATATACACAGGGACTGTCATTCTCTATAATATGCACAGGGGCCGCTATTCTCTATAATATACACAGGGACTGCTATTCTCTATAATATACACAGGGACTGCTATTCTCTATAATATACACAGGGACTGCTATTCTCTATAATATACACAGGGGCTGCTATTCTCTATAATATACACAGTGACTGCTATTCTCTGTAATATACACAGGGGCTGCTATTCTCTATAATATACACGGGGACTGCTATTCTCTATAATATATACAGTGACTGCTATTCTCTATAATATACACAGGGACTGCTATTCTCTATAATATACACAAGGGCTGCTATTCTCTATAATATACACAGGGACTGTCATTCTCTATAATATACACAGGGACTGCTATTCTCTATAATATACATAGGGACTGCTATTCTCTGTAATACACACATGGACTGCTATTCTCTATAATATACACAGTGACTGGTATTCTCTATAATATACACAGGGGCTGCAATCCTCTATAATATACACAGGGGCTGCAATCCTTTATAATATACAGAGGGGCTGCAATCCTCTATAATATACACAGGGGCTGCTATTCTCTATAATATACACAGGGGCTGCTATCCTCTATAATATACACAGGGGCTGCTAGTCTCTATAATATACACAGGGACTGCTATTCTCTATAATATACTCAGGGGCTGCTATCCTCTATAATATACACAGGGACTGCTATTCTCTATAATATACACAGTGACTGCTATTCTCTATAATATACACAGGGACTGCTATCCTCTATAATATACACAGGGGCTGCTATTCTCTATAATATACACAGGGGCTGCTATTCTCTATAATATACACAGGGACTGCTATTCTCTATAATATACACAGGGACTGCTCTTCTCTATAATATACACAGGGACTGCTATTCTCTATAATATACACAGGGGCTGCAAATCTCTATAATATACACAGGGGCTGCTATTGTCTATAATATACACAGGGACTGCTAATCTCTATAATATACACAGGGACTGCTATTCTCTATAATATACACAGGGACTGCTATTCTCTATAATATACACAGGGACTGCTATTCTCTATAATATACACAGTGACTGCTATTCTCTATAATATACACAGGGACTGCTATTCTCTATAATATACACAGGGGCTGCTATTCTCTATAATATACACAGTGACTGCTATTCTCTGTAATATACACAGGGGCTGCTATTCTCTATAATATACACAGGGACTGCTATTCTCTATAATATACACAGTGACTGCTATTCTCTATAATATACACAGGGGCTGCTATTCTCTATAATATACACAGGGGCTGCTATTCTCTATAATATACATAGGGACTGCTATTCTCTATAATATACACAGGGACTGCTATTCTCTATAATATACACAGGGGCTGCTATTCTCTATAATATACACAGGGACTGTCATTCTATATAATATACACAGGGACTGCTATTCTCTATAATATACACAGGGACTGCTATTCTCTATAACATACACAGGGACTGCTATTCTCTGTAATATACACAGGGACTGCTATTCTCTGTGATATACACAGTGACTGGTATTCTCTATAATATACACAGGGGCTGCAATCCTCTATAATATACACAGGGGCTGCAATCCTCTATAATATACACAGGGGCTGCAATCCTCTATAATATACACAGGGGCTGCTATTCTCTAAAATATACACAGGGACTGCTATTCTATATAATATACACAGGGGCTGCTATCCTCTATAATATACGCAGGGACAGCTATTCTCTATAATATACACAGTGACTGCTATTCTCTATAATATACACAGGGACTGCTATCCTCTATAATATACACAGGGGCTGCTATCCTCTATAATATACACAGGGGCTGCGATTCTCTATAATATACACAGGGGCTGCTATTCTCTATAATATACACAGGGGCTGCTATTCTCTATAGCATACACAGGGGCTGCTATTCCCTATAATATACACAGGGAATGCTATTCTCTATAATATACACAGGGACTGCTATTCTCTATAATATACACAGGGACTGCTATTCTCTATAATATACACAGGGACTGCTATTCTCTATAATATACACAGGGACTGCTATTCTCTATAATATACACAGGGACTGCTATTCTCTATAATATACACAGGGGCTGCTAATCTCTATAATAAACACAGGGGCTGCTATTGTCTATAATATACACAGGGACTGCTAATCTCTACAATATACACAGGGACTGCTATTCTCTATAATATACACAGGGACTGCTATTCTCTATAATATACACAGGGACTGCTATTCTCTATAATATACACAGGGACTGCTATTCTCTATAATATACACAGGGGCTGCTATTCTCTTTAATATACACAGGGGCTGCTATTCTCTATAATATACACAGGGGCTGTTATCCTCTATAATGTACACAGGGACTGCTATTCTCTATAATATACACAGTGACTGCTATTCTCTATAATATACACAGGGACTGCTATTCTCTATAATATACACAGGGACTGCTATTCTCTGTAATATACACAGGGGCTGCTATTCTCCATAATATACACAATGACTGGTATTCTCTGTAATATACACAGGGGCTGCTATTCTCTATAATATACACGGGGACTGCTATTCTCTATAATATATACAGTGACTGCTATTCTCTATAATATACACAGGGACTGCTATTCTCTATAATATACACAGGGGCTGCTATTCTCTATAATATACACAGGGACTGTCATTCTCTATAATATACACAGGGACTGCTATTCTCTATAATATACATAGGGACTGCTATTCTCTGTAATATACACAGGGACTGCTCTTCTCTATAATATACACAGTGACTGGTATTCTCTATAATATACACAGGGGCTGCAATCCTCTATAATATACACAGGGGCTGCAATCCTTTATAATATACAGAGGGGCTGCAATCCTCTATAATATACACAGGGGCTGCTATTCTCTATAATATACAGAGGGGCTGCTATCCTCTATAATATACACAGGGGCTGCTATTCTCTATAATATACACAGGGACTGCTATTCTCTTTAATATACTCAGGGGCTGCTATCCTCTATAATATACACAGGGACTGCTATTCTCTATAATATACACAGTGACTGCTATTCTCTATAATATACACAGGGGCTGCTATACTCTATAATATACACAGTGACTGCTATTCTCTGTAATATACACAGGGGCTGCTATTCTCTATAATATACACAGGGACTGCTATTCTCTATAATATACACAGTGACTGCTATTCTCTATAATATACACAGGGGCTGCTATTCTCTATAATATACACAGGGGCTGCTATTCTCTATAATATACACAGTGACTGCTATTCTCTGTAATATACACAGGGGCTGCTATTCTCTATAATATACACAGGGACTGCTATTCTCTATAATATACACAGTGACTGCTATTCTCTATAATATACACAGGGACTGCTATTCTCTATAATATACACAGGGGCTGCTATTCTCTATAATATACACAGGGACTGTCATTCTCTATAATATACACAGGGACTGCTATTCTCTATAATATACACAGGGACTGCTATTCTCTATAATATACACAGGGACTGCTATTCTCTATAATATACACAGGGACTGCTATTTTCTATAATATACACAGGGACTGTCATTCTCTATAATATACACAGGGGCCGCTATTCTCTATAATATACACTGGGACTGGTATTCTCTATAATATACACAGGGACTGTCATTCTCTATAATATACACAGGGACTGCTATTCTCTATAATATACACAGGGACTGCTATTCTCTATAATATACACAGGGGCTGCTATTCTCTATAATATACACAGTGACTGCTATTCTCTATAATATACACAGGGTCTGCTATTCTCTATAATATACACAGGGACTGCTATTCTCTATAATATACACAGGGACTGTCATTCTCTTTAATATACACAGTGACTGCTATTCTCTGTAATATACACAGGGATTGCTATTCTCTATAATATACAAAAGGGACTGCTATTCTCTATAATAAACACAGGGACTGCTATTCTCTATAATATACACAGGGACTGCTATTCTCTATAATATACACAGGGGCTGCTATTCTCTATAATATACACAGGGACTGCTATTCTCTATAATATACTCAGGGGCTGCTATCCTCTATAATATACACAGGGGCTGCTATTCTCTATAATATACACAGGGGCTGCTATTCTCTATAATATACATAGGGACTGCTATTCTCTATAATATACACAGGGACTGCTATTCTCTATAATATACACAGGGGCTGCTATTCTCTATAATATACACAGGGACTGTCATTCTCTATAATATACACAGGGACTGCTATTCTCTATAATATACACAGGGACTGTCATTCTCTATAATATACACAGGGACTGCTATTCTCTATAATATACACAGGGACTGCTATTCTCTGTACTATACACAGGGACTGCTATTCTCTGTGATATACACAGTGACTGGTATTCTCTATAATATACACAGGGGCTGCAATCCTCTATAATATACACAGGGGCTGCAATCCTCTATAGTATACACGGTGGCTGCAATCCTCTATAATATACACAGGGGCTGCTATTCTCTATAATATACACAGGGGCTGCTATCCTCAATAATATACACAGGGGCTGCTATTCTCTATAATATACACAGGGTCTGCTATTCTCTATAATATACACAGGGGCTGCTATCCTCTATAATATACACAGTGACTGCTATTCTCTATAATATACACAGGGGCTGCAATCCTCTATAATATACACAGGGGCTGCAATCCTCTATAATGTACACAGAGGCTGCAATCCTCTATAATATACACAGGGGCTGCAATTCTCTATAATATACACAGGGACTGCTATTCTCTATAATATACCCAGGGACTGCTATTCTCTATAATATACACAGGGACTGCTATTCTCTATAATATACACAGGGACTGCTATTCTCTATAATATACACAGGGACTGCTATTCTCTATAATATACTCAGGGGCTGCTATTCTCTATAATATACACAGGGACTGCTATTCTCTATAATATACACAGGGACTGCTATTCTCTATAATATACACAGGGACTGCTATTCTCTATAATATACACAGGGACTGCTATTCTCTATAATATACACAGGGACTGCTATTCTCTATAATATACACAGGGACTGCTATTCTCTATAATATACACAGGCACTGCTATTCTCTATAATATACACAGGGGCTGCTATTCTCTATAATATACACAGGGGCTGCTATTCTCTATAATATACACAGGGGCTGCTATTCTCTATAATATACACAGGGGCTGCTATTCTCTATAATATACACAGGGACTGCTATTCTCTATAATATACAAAGGGACTGCTATTCTCTATAATATACACAGGGGCTGCTATTCTCTATAATATACACAGGGGCTGCTATTCTCTATAATATACACAGGGACTGCTATTCTCTATAATATACAAAGGGACTGCTATTCTCTATAATATACACAGGGACTGCTATTCTCTATAATATACACAGGGGCTGCTATTCTCTGTAATATACACAGGGGCTGCTATTCTCTATAATATACACAGGGGCTGTTATCCTCTATAATGTACACAGGGACTGCTATTCTCTATAATATACACAGCAAATGCTATTCTCTATAATATACACAGTGACTGCTATTCTCTATAATATACACAGCAAATGCTATTCTCTATAATATACACAGTGACTGCTATTCTCTATAATATACACAGCAAATGCTATTCTCTATAATATACACAGCGACTGCTATTCTCTATAATATACACAGGGACTGCTATTCTCTATAATATACACAGGGACTGCTATTCTCTATAATATACACAGGGACTGCTATTCTCTATAATATACACAGGGACTGCTATTCTCTATAATATACACAGGGACTGCTATTCTCTATAATATACACAGGGACTGCTATTCTCTACAATATACACAGGGACTGCTATTCTCTATAATATACTCAGGGGCTGCTATTCTCTATAATATACACAGGGACTGCTATTCTCTATAATATACACAGGGACTGCTATTCTCTATAATATACACAGGGGCTGCTATTCTCTATAATATACACAGGGACTGCTATTCTCTATAATATACACAGGGACTGCTATTCTCTATAATATACACAGGGACTGCTATTCTCTATAATATACACAGGGGCTGCTAATCTCTATAATATACACAGGGGCTGCTATTGTCTATAATATACACAGGGACTGCTAATCTCTATAATATACACAGGGACTGCTATTCTCTATAATATACACAGGGACTGCTATTCTCTATAATATACACAGTGACTTCTTTTCTCTATAATATACACAGGGACTGCTATTCTCTACAATATACACAGGGGCTGCTATACTCTATAATATACACAGTGACTGCTATTCTCTGTAATATACACAGGGACTGCTATTCTCTATAATATACACAGGGGCTGCTATTCTCTATAATATACACAGTGACTGCTATTCTCTGTAATATACACAGGGGCTGCTATTCTCTATAATATACACGGGGACTGCTATTCTCTATAATATATACAGTGACTGCTATTCTCTATAATATACACAGGGACTGCTATTCTCTATAATATACACAGGGGCTGCTATTCTCTATAATATACACAGGGACTGTCATTCTCTATAATATACACAGGGACTGCTATTCTCTATAATATACATAGGGACTGCTATTCTCTGTAATATACACAGGGACTGCTATTCTCCATAATATACACAGTGACTGGTATTCTCTATAATATACACAGGGGCTGCAATCCTCTATAATATACACAGGGGCTGCAATCCTTTATAATATACAGAGGGGCTGCAATCCTCTATAATATACACAGGGGCTGCTATTCTCTATAATATACAGAAGGGCTGCTATCCTCTATAATATACACAGGTGCTGCTATTCTCTATAATATACACAGGGACTGCTATTCTCTTTAATATACTCAGGGGCTGCTATCCTCTATAATATACACAGGGACTGCTATTCTCTATAATATACACAGTGACTGCTATTCTCTATAATATACACAGGGGCTGCTATACTCTATAATATACACAGTGACTGCTATTCTCTGTAATATACACAGGGGCTGCTATTCTCTATAATATACACAGGGACTGCTATTCTCTATAATATACACAGTGACTGCTATTCTCTATAATATACACAGGGGCTGCTATTCTCTATAATATACACAGGGGCTGCTATTCTCTGTAATATACACAGTGACTGCTATTCTCTGTAATATACACAGGGGCTGCTATTCTCTATAATATACACAGGGACTGCTATTCTCTATAATATACACAGTGACTGCTATTCTCTATAATATACACAGGGACTGCTATTCTCTATAATATACACAGGGGCTGCTATTCTCTATAATATACACAGGGACTGTCATTCTCTATAATATACACAGGGGCTGCTATTCTCTATAATATACACTGGGACTGGTATTCTCTATAATATACACAGGGACTGTCATTCTCTATAATATACACAGGGACTGTCATTCTCTATAATATACACAGTGACTGCTATTCTCTATAATATACACAGGGACTGCTATTCTCTATAATATACACAGGGAATGCTATTCTCTATAATATACACAGGGACTGCTATTCTCTATAATATACACAGGGGCTGCTATTCTCTATAATATACACAGTGACTGCTATTCTCTATAATATACACAGGGACTGCTATTCTCTATAATATACACAGGGACTGCTATTCTCTATAATATACACAGGGACTGTCATTCTCTATAATATACACAGGGGCTGCTATTCTCTATAATATACACTGGGAATGATATTCTCTATAATATACACAGGGACTGTCATTCTCTATAATATACACAGGGACTGCTATTCTCTATAATATACACAGGGACTGCTATTCTCTATAATATACACAGGGACTGTTATTCTCTACAATATACACAGTGACTGCTATTCTGTATATTATACACAGGGGCTGCTATTCTCTATAATATACACAGGGAATGCTATTCTCTATAATATACACAGGGACTGTTATTCTCTATAATATACACAGGGACTGCTATTCTCTATAATATACACAGGGACTGCTATTCTCTATAATATACACCGTGACTGCTATTCTCTATAATATACACAGGGACTGCTATTCTCTATAATATACACAGGGGCTGCTAATCTCTATAATATACACAGGGACTGCTATTCTCTATAATATACACAGGGACTGCTATTCTCTATAATATACACAGGGACTGCTATTCTCTATAATATACACAGGGACTGCTATTCTCTATAATATACACAGGGACTGTCATTCTCTATAATATGCACAGGGGCCGCTATTCTCTATAATATACACAGGGACTGCTATTCTCTATAATATACACAGGGACTGCTATTCTCTATAATATACACAGGGACTGCTATTCTCTATAATATACACAGGGGCTGCTATTCTCTATAATATACACAGTGACTGCTATTCTCTGTAATATACACAGGGGCTGCTATTCTCTATAATATACACGGGGACTGCTATTCTCTATAATATATACAGTGACTGCTATTCTCTATAATATACACAGGGACTGCTATTCTCTATAATATACACAAGGGCTGCTATTCTCTATAATATACACAGGGACTGTCATTCTCTATAATATACACAGGGACTGCTATTCTCTATAATATACATAGGGACTGCTATTCTCTGTAATACACACATGGACTGCTATTCTCTATAATATACACAGTGACTGGTATTCTCTATAATATACACAGGGGCTGCAATCCTCTATAATATACACAGGGGCTGCAATCCTTTATAATATACAGAGGGGCTGCAATCCTCTATAATATACACAGGGGCTGCTATTCTCTATAATATACACAGGGGCTGCTATCCTCTATAATATACACAGGGGCTGCTAGTCTCTATAATATACACAGGGACTGCTATTCTCTATAATATACTCAGGGGCTGCTATCCTCTATAATATACACAGGGACTGCTATTCTCTATAATATACACAGTGACTGCTATTCTCTATAATATACACAGGGACTGCTATCCTCTATAATATACACAGGGGCTGCTATTCTCTATAATATACACAGGGGCTGCTATTCTCTATAATATACACAGGGACTGCTATTCTCTATAATATACACAGGGACTGCTCTTCTCTATAATATACACAGGGACTGCTATTCTCTATAATATACACAGGGGCTGCAAATCTCTATAATATACACAGGGGCTGCTATTGTCTATAATATACACAGGGACTGCTAATCTCTATAATATACACAGGGACTGCTATTCTCTATAATATACACAGGGACTGCTATTCTCTATAATATACACAGGGACTGCTATTCTCTATAATATACACAGTGACTGCTATTCTCTATAATATACACAGGGACTGCTATTCTCTATAATATACACAGGGGCTGCTATTCTCTATAATATACACAGTGACTGCTATTCTCTGTAATATACACAGGGGCTGCTATTCTCTATAATATACACAGGGACTGCTATTCTCTATAATATACACAGTGACTGCTATTCTCTATAATATACACAGGGGCTGCTATTCTCTATAATATACACAGGGGCTGCTATTCTCTATAATATACATAGGGACTGCTATTCTCTATAATATACACAGGGACTGCTATTCTCTATAATATACACAGGGGCTGCTATTCTCTATAATATACACAGGGACTGTCATTCTATATAATATACACAGGGACTGCTATTCTCTATAATATACACAGGGACTGCTATTCTCTATAACATACACAGGGACTGCTATTCTCTGTAATATACACAGGGACTGCTATTCTCTGTGATATACACAGTGACTGGTATTCTCTATAATATACACAGGGGCTGCAATCCTCTATAATATACACAGGGGCTGCAATCCTCTATAATATACACAGGGGCTGCAATCCTCTATAATATACACAGGGGCTGCTATTCTCTAAAATATACACAGGGACTGCTATTCTATATAATATACACAGGGGCTGCTATCCTCTATAATATACGCAGGGACAGCTATTCTCTATAATATACACAGTGACTGCTATTCTCTATAATATACACAGGGACTGCTATCCTCTATAATATACACAGGGGCTGCTATCCTCTATAATATACACAGGGGCTGCGATTCTCTATAATATACACAGGGGCTGCTATTCTCTATAATATACACAGGGGCTGCTATTCTCTATAGCATACACAGGGGCTGCTATTCCCTATAATATACACAGGGAATGCTATTCTCTATAATATACACAGGGACTGCTATTCTCTATAATATACACAGGGACTGCTATTCTCTATAATATACACAGGGACTGCTATTCTCTATAATATACACAGGGACTGCTATTCTCTATAATATACACAGGGACTGCTATTCTCTATAATATACACAGGGGCTGCTAATCTCTATAATAAACACAGGGGCTGCTATTGTCTATAATATACACAGGGACTGCTAATCTCTACAATATACACAGGGACTGCTATTCTCTATAATATACACAGGGACTGCTATTCTCTATAATATACACAGGGACTGCTATTCTCTATAATATACACAGGGACTGCTATTCTCTATAATATACACAGGGGCTGCTATTCTCTTTAATATACACAGGGGCTGCTATTCTCTATAATATACACAGGGGCTGTTATCCTCTATAATGTACACAGGGACTGCTATTCTCTATAATATACACAGTGACTGCTATTCTCTATAATATACACAGGGACTGCTATTCTCTATAATATACACAGGGACTGCTATTCTCTGTAATATACACAGGGGCTGCTATTCTCCATAATATACACAATGACTGGTATTCTCTGTAATATACACAGGGGCTGCTATTCTCTATAATATACACGGGGACTGCTATTCTCTATAATATATACAGTGACTGCTATTCTCTATAATATACACAGGGACTGCTATTCTCTATAATATACACAGGGGCTGCTATTCTCTATAATATACACAGGGACTGTCATTCTCTATAATATACACAGGGACTGCTATTCTCTATAATATACATAGGGACTGCTATTCTCTGTAATATACACAGGGACTGCTCTTCTCTATAATATACACAGTGACTGGTATTCTCTATAATATACACAGGGGCTGCAATCCTCTATAATATACACAGGGGCTGCAATCCTTTATAATATACAGAGGGGCTGCAATCCTCTATAATATACACAGGGGCTGCTATTCTCTATAATATACAGAGGGGCTGCTATCCTCTATAATATACACAGGGGCTGCTATTCTCTATAATATACACAGGGACTGCTATTCTCTTTAATATACTCAGGGGCTGCTATCCTCTATAATATACACAGGGACTGCTATTCTCTATAATATACACAGTGACTGCTATTCTCTATAATATACACAGGGGCTGCTATACTCTATAATATACACAGTGACTGCTATTCTCTGTAATATACACAGGGGCTGCTATTCTCTATAATATACACAGGGACTGCTATTCTCTATAATATACACAGTGACTGCTATTCTCTATAATATACACAGGGGCTGCTATTCTCTATAATATACACAGGGGCTGCTATTCTCTATAATATACACAGTGACTGCTATTCTCTGTAATATACACAGGGGCTGCTATTCTCTATAATATACACAGGGACTGCTATTCTCTATAATATACACAGTGACTGCTATTCTCTATAATATACACAGGGACTGCTATTCTCTATAATATACACAGGGGCTGCTATTCTCTATAATATACACAGGGACTGTCATTCTCTATAATATACACAGGGACTGCTATTCTCTATAATATACACAGGGACTGCTATTCTCTATAATATACACAGGGACTGCTATTCTCTATAATATACACAGGGACTGCTATTTTCTATAATATACACAGGGACTGTCATTCTCTATAATATACACAGGGGCCGCTATTCTCTATAATATACACTGGGACTGGTATTCTCTATAATATACACAGGGACTGTCATTCTCTATAATATACACAGGGACTGCTATTCTCTATAATATACACAGGGACTGCTATTCTCTATAATATACACAGGGGCTGCTATTCTCTATAATATACACAGTGACTGCTATTCTCTATAATATACACAGGGTCTGCTATTCTCTATAATATACACAGGGACTGCTATTCTCTATAATATACACAGGGACTGTCATTCTCTTTAATATACACAGTGACTGCTATTCTCTGTAATATACACAGGGATTGCTATTCTCTATAATATACAAAAGGGACTGCTATTCTCTATAATAAACACAGGGACTGCTATTCTCTATAATATACACAGGGACTGCTATTCTCTATAATATACACAGGGGCTGCTATTCTCTATAATATACACAGGGACTGCTATTCTCTATAATATACTCAGGGGCTGCTATCCTCTATAATATACACAGGGGCTGCTATTCTCTATAATATACACAGGGGCTGCTATTCTCTATAATATACATAGGGACTGCTATTCTCTATAATATACACAGGGACTGCTATTCTCTATAATATACACAGGGGCTGCTATTCTCTATAATATACACAGGGACTGTCATTCTCTATAATATACACAGGGACTGCTATTCTCTATAATATACACAGGGACTGTCATTCTCTATAATATACACAGGGACTGCTATTCTCTATAATATACACAGGGACTGCTATTCTCTGTACTATACACAGGGACTGCTATTCTCTGTGATATACACAGTGACTGGTATTCTCTATAATATACACAGGGGCTGCAATCCTCTATAATATACACAGGGGCTGCAATCCTCTATAGTATACACGGTGGCTGCAATCCTCTATAATATACACAGGGGCTGCTATTCTCTATAATATACACAGGGGCTGCTATCCTCAATAATATACACAGGGGCTGCTATTCTCTATAATATACACAGGGTCTGCTATTCTCTATAATATACACAGGGGCTGCTATCCTCTATAATATACACAGTGACTGCTATTCTCTATAATATACACAGGGGCTGCAATCCTCTATAATATACACAGGGGCTGCAATCCTCTATAATGTACACAGAGGCTGCAATCCTCTATAATATACACAGGGGCTGCAATTCTCTATAATATACACAGGGACTGCTATTCTCTATAATATACCCAGGGACTGCTATTCTCTATAATATACACAGGGACTGCTATTCTCTATAATATACACAGGGACTGCTATTCTCTATAATATACACAGGGACTGCTATTCTCTATAATATACTCAGGGGCTGCTATTCTCTATAATATACACAGGGACTGCTATTCTCTATAATATACACAGGGACTGCTATTCTCTATAATATACACAGGGACTGCTATTCTCTATAATATACACAGGGACTGCTATTCTCTATAATATACACAGGGACTGCTATTCTCTATAATATACACAGGGACTGCTATTCTCTATAATATACACAGGCACTGCTATTCTCTATAATATACACAGGGGCTGCTATTCTCTATAATATACACAGGGGCTGCTATTCTCTATAATATACACAGGGGCTGCTATTCTCTATAATATACACAGGGGCTGCTATTCTCTATAATATACACAGGGACTGCTATTCTCTATAATATACAAAGGGACTGCTATTCTCTATAATATACACAGGGGCTGCTATTCTCTATAATATACACAGGGGCTGCTATTCTCTATAATATACACAGGGACTGCTATTCTCTATAATATACAAAGGGACTGCTATTCTCTATAATATACACAGGGACTGCTATTCTCTATAATATACACAGGGGCTGCTATTCTCTGTAATATACACAGGGGCTGCTATTCTCTATAATATACACAGGGGCTGTTATCCTCTATAATGTACACAGGGACTGCTATTCTCTATAATATACACAGCAAATGCTATTCTCTATAATATACACAGTGACTGCTATTCTCTATAATATACACAGCAAATGCTATTCTCTATAATATACACAGTGACTGCTATTCTCTATAATATACACAGCAAATGCTATTCTCTATAATATACACAGCGACTGCTATTCTCTATAATATACACAGGGACTGCTATTCTCTATAATATACACAGGGACTGCTATTCTCTATAATATACACAGGGACTGCTATTCTCTATAATATACACAGGGACTGCTATTCTCTATAATATACACAGGGACTGCTATTCTCTATAATATACACAGGGACTGCTATTCTCTACAATATACACAGGGACTGCTATTCTCTATAATATACTCAGGGGCTGCTATTCTCTATAATATACACAGGGACTGCTATTCTCTATAATATACACAGGGACTGCTATTCTCTATAATATACACAGGGGCTGCTATTCTCTATAATATACACAGGGACTGCTATTCTCTATAATATACACAGGGACTGCTATTCTCTATAATATACACAGGGACTGCTATTCTCTATAATATACACAGGGGCTGCTAATCTCTATAATATACACAGGGGCTGCTATTGTCTATAATATACACAGGGACTGCTAATCTCTATAATATACACAGGGACTGCTATTCTCTATAATATACACAGGGACTGCTATTCTCTATAATATACACAGTGACTTCTTTTCTCTATAATATACACAGGGACTGCTATTCTCTACAATATACACAGGGGCTGCTATACTCTATAATATACACAGTGACTGCTATTCTCTGTAATATACACAGGGGCTGCTATTCTCTATAATATACACAGGGACTGCTATTCTCTATAATATACACAGTGACTGCTATTCTCTATAATATACACAGGGGCTGCTATTCTCTATAATATACACAGGGGCTGCTATTCTCTATAATATACATAGGGACTGCTACTCTCTATAATATACACAGGGACTGCAATTCTCTATAATATACACTGGGACTGGTATTCTCTATAATATACACAGGGACTGTCATTCTCTATAATATACACAGGGACTGCTATTCTCTATAATATACACAGGGGCTGCTATTCTCTATAATATACACAGTGACTGCTATTCTCTATAATATACACAGGGTCTGCTATTCTCTATAATATACACAGGGACTGCTATTCTCTATAATATACACAGGGACTGTCATTCTCTTTAATATACACAGTGACTGCTATTCTCTGTAATATACACAGGGACTGCTATTCTCTATAATATACAAAAGGGACTGCTATTCTCTATAATAAACACAGGGACTGCTATTCTCTATAATATACACAGGGACTGCTATTCTCTATAATATACACAGGGGCTGCTATTCTCTATAATATACACAGGGACTGCTATTCTCTATAATATACTCAGGGGCTGCTATCCTCTATAATATACACAGGGGCTGCTATCCTCTATAATATACACAGGGGCTGCTATTCTCTATAATATACATAGGGACTGCTATTCTCTATAATATACACAGGGACTGCTATTCTCTATAATATACACAGGGGCTGCTATTCTCTATAATATACACAGGGACTGTCATTCTCTATAATATACACAGGGACTGCTATTCTCTATAATATACACAGGGACTGTCATTCTCTATAATATACACAGGGACTGCTATTCTCTATAATATACACAGGGACTGCTATTCTCTGTACTATACACAGGGACTGCTATTCTCTGTGATATACACAGTGACTGGTATTCTCTATAATATACACAGGGGCTGCAATCCTCTATAATATACACAGGGGCTGCAATCCTCTATAGTATACACAGGGGCTGCAATCCTCTATAATATACACAGGGGCTGCTATTCTCTATAATATACACAGGGGCTGCTATCCTCAATAATATACACAGGGGCTGCTATTCTCTATAATATACACAGGGTCTGCTATTCTCTATAATATACACAGGGGCTGCTATCCTCTATAATATACACAGTGACTGCTATTCTCTATAATATACACAGGGGCTGCAATCCTCTATAATATACACAGAGGCTGCAATCCTCTATAATATACACAGGGGCTGCAATTCTCTATAATATACACAGGGACTGCTATTCTCTATAATATACCCAGGGACTGCTATTCTCTATAATATACACAGGGACTGCTATTCTCTATAATATACACAGGGACTGCTATTCTCTATAATATACACAGGGACTGCTATTCTCTATAATATACTCAGGGGCTGCTATTCTCTATAATATACACAGGGACTGCTATTCTCTATAATATACACAGGGACTGCTATTCTCTATAATATACACAGGGACTGCTATTCTCTATAATATACACAGCGACTGCTATTCTCTATAATATACACAGGGACTGCTATTCTCTATAATATACACAGGGACTGCTATTCTCTATAATATACACAGGCACTGCTATTCTCTATAATATACACAGGGGCTGCTATTCTCTATAATATACACAGGGGCTGCTATTCTCTATAATATACACAGGGGCTGCTATTCTCTATAATATACACAGGGGCTGCTATTCTCTATAATATACACAGGGACTGCTATTCTCTATAATATACAAAGGGACTGCTATTCTCTATAATATACACAGGGGCTGCTATTCTCTATAATATACACAGGGGCTGCTATTCTCTATAATATACACAGGGACTGCTATTCTCTATAATATACAAAGGGACTGCTATTCTCTATAATATACACAGGGACTGCTATTCTCTATAATATACATAGGGGCTGCTATTCTCTGTAATATACACAGGGGCTGCTATTCTCTATAATATACACAGGGGCTGTTATCCTCTATAATGTACACAGGGACTGCTATTCTCTATAATATACACAGCAAATGCTATTCTCTATAATATACACAGTGACTGCTATTCTCTATAATATACACAGCAAATGCTATTCTCTATAATATACACAGTGACTGCTATTCTCTATAATATACACAGCAAATGCTATTCTCTATAATATACACAGCGACTGCTATTCTCTATAATATACACAGGGACTGCTATTCTCTATAATATACACAGGGACTGCTATTCTCTATAATATACACAGGGACTGCTATTCTCTATAATATACACAGGGACTGCTATTCTCTATAATATACACAGGGACTGCTATTCTCTATAATATACACAGGGACTGCTATTCTCTACAATATACACAGGGACTGCTATTCTCTATAATATACTCAGGGGCTGCTATTCTCTATAATATACACAGGGACTGCTATTCTCTATAATATACACAGGGACTGCTGTTCTCTATAATATACACAGGGGCTGCTATTCTCTATAATATACACAGGGACTGCTATTCTCTATAATATACACAGGGACTGCTATTCTCTATAATATACACAGGGACTGCTATTCTCTATAATATACACAGGGGCTGCTAATCTCTATAATATACACAGGGGCTGCTATTGTCTATAATATACACAGGGACTGCTAATCTCTATAATATACACAGGGACTGCTATTCTCTATAATATACACAGGGACTGCTATTCTCTGTAATATACACAGTGACTGCTTTTCTCTATAATATACACAGGGACTGCTATTCTCTATAATATACACAGGGGCTGCTATACTCTATAATATACACAGTGACTGTTATTCTCTGTAATATACACAGGGGCTGCTATTCTCTATAATATACACAGTGACTGCTATTCTCTATAATATACACAGGGGCTGCTATTCTCTATAATATACACAGGGGCTGCTATTCTCTATAATATACATAGGGACTGCTACTCTCTATAATATACACAGGGACTGCAATTCTCTATAATATACACAGGGGCTGCTATTCTCTATAATATACACAGGGACTGTCATTCTCTATAATATACACAGGGACTGCTATTCTCTATAATATACACAGGGACTGCTATTCTCTGTAATATACACAGGGACTGCTATTCTCTGTGATATACACAGTGACTGGTATTCTCTATAATATACACAGGGGCTGCAATCCTCTATAATATACACAGGGAATGCAATCCTCTATAATATACACAGGGGCTGCAATCCTCTATAATATACACAGGGTCTGCTATTCTCTATAATATACACAGGGGCTGCTATCCTCTATAATATACACAGGGGCTGCAATTCTCTATAATATACACAGGGGCTGCTATTCTCTTTAATATACACAGGGGCTGCTATCCTCTACAATATACACAGGGGCTGCTATCCTCTATAATATACACAGGGGCTGCTATTCTCTATAATATACACAGGGGCTGCTATTCTCTATAATATACACAGGGGCTGCTATTCTCTATAAGAGACACAGGGGCTGCTATTCCCTATAATATACACAGGGAATGCTATTCTCTATAATATACACAGGGACTGCTATTCTCTATAATATACACAGGGACTGCTATTCTCTATAATATACACAGGGACTGCTATTCTCTATAATATACAGAGGGACTGCTATTCTCTATAATATACACAGGGACTGCTATTCTCTATAATATACTCAGGGGCTGCTATTCTCTATAATATACACAGGGACTGATATTCTCTATAATATACACAGGGACTGCTATTCTCTATAATATACACAGGGACTGCTATGCTCTATAATATACACAGGGACTGCAAGTCTCTATAATATACACAGTGACTGCTATTCTCTATAATATACACAGGGTCTGCTATTCTCTATAATATACACAGGGACTGCTATTCTCTATAATATACACAGGGACTGTCATTCTCTTTAATATACACAGTGACTGCTATTCTCTGTAATATACACAGGGACTGCTATTCTCTATAATATACAAAAGGGACTGCTATTCTCTATAATATACACAGGGACTGCTATTCTCTATAATATACACAGCAAATGCTATTCTCTATAATATACACAGTGACTGCTATTCTCTATAATACACACAGGGACTGCTATTCTCTATAATATACACAGGGGCTGCTATTCTCTATAATATACACAGGGGCTGCAATTCTCTATAATATACACAGGGACTGCTATTCTCTATAATATACTCAGGGGCTGCTATCCTCTATAATATACACAGGGGCTGCTATCCTCTATAATATACACAGGGGCTGCTATTCTCTATAATATACATAGGGACTGCTATTCTCTATAATATACACAGGGACTGCTATTCACTATAATATACACAGGGGCTGCTATTCTCTATAATATACACAGGGACTGTCATGCTCTATAATATACACAGGGACTGCTATTCTCTATAATATGCACAGGGACTGTCATTCTCTATAATATAAACAGGGACTGCTATTCTCTATAATATACACAGGGACTGCTATTCTCTGTACTATACACAGGGACTGCTATTCTCTGTGATATACACAGTGACTGGTATTCTCTATAATATACACAGGGGCTGCAATCCTCTATAATATACACAGGGGCTGCAATCCTCTATAGTATACACAGGGGCTGCAATCCTCTATAATATACACAGGGGCTGCTATTCTCTATAATATACACAGGGGCTGCTATCCTCAATAATATACACAGGGGCTGCTATTCTCCATAATATACACAGGGACTGCTATTCTCTATAATATACACAGGGGCTGCTATCCTCTATAATATACACAGTGACTGCTATTCTCTATAATATACACAGGGGCTGCAATCCTCTATAATATACACAGAGGCTGCAATCCTCTATAATATACACAGGGGCTGCAATTCTCTATAATATACACAGGGACTGCTATTCTCTATAATATACCCAGGGACTGCTATTCTCTATAATATACACAGGGACTGCTATTCTCTATAATATACACAGGGACTGCTATTCTCTATAATATACACAGGGACTGCTATTCTCTATAATATACTCAGGGGCTGCTATTCTCTATAATATACACAGGGACTGCTATTCTCTATAATATACACAGGGACTGCTATTCTCTATAATATACACAGGGACTGCTATTCTCTATAATATACACAGGGACTGCTATTCTCTATAATATACACAGGGACTGCTATTCTCTATAATATACACAGGGACTGCTATTCTCTATAATATACACAGGCACTGCTATTCTCTATAATATACACAGGGGCTGCTATTCTCTATAATATACACAGGGGCTGCTATTCTCTATAATATACACAGGGGCTGCTATTCTCTATAATATTAACAGGGGCTGCTATTCTCTATAATATACACAGGGACTGCTATTCTCTATAATATACAAAGGGACTGCTATTCTCTATAATATACACAGGGGCTGCTATTCTCTATAATATTAACAGGGGCTGCTATTCTCTATAATATACACAGGGACTGCTATTCTCTATAATATACACAGGGGCTGCTATTCTCTATAATATTAACAGGGGCTGCTATTCTCTATAATATACACAGGGACTGCTATTCTCTATAATATACAAAGGGACTGCTATTCTCTATAATATACACAGGGGCTGCTATTCTCTATAATATTAACAGGGGCTGCTATTCTCTATAATATACACAGGGACTGCTATTCTCTATAATATACAAAGGGACTGCTATTCTCTATAATATACCCACTTCACACCAAACCACCCCTAAAACTGCGAAGAAATACCACCATGTAAGGGGGCTGCTATTCTCTATAATATACACAGGGACTGCTATTCTCTATAATATACACAGGGGCTGCTATTCTCTATAATATACACAGGGGCTGCTATTCTCTATAATATTAACAGGGGCTGCTATTCTCTATAATATACACAGGGGCTGCTATTCTCTATAATATACACAGGGACTGCTATTCTCTATAATATACAAAGGGACTGCTATTCTCTATAATATACACAGGGACTGCTATTCTCTATAATATACACAGGGGTTGCTATTCTCTGTAATATACACAGGGGCTGCTATTCTCTATAATATACACAGGGGCTGTTATCGTCTATAATGTACACAGGGACTGCTATTCTCTATAATATACACAGCAAATGCTATTCTCTATAATATACACAGTGACTGCTATTCTCTATAATATACACAGCAAATGCTATTCTCTATAATATACACAGTGACTGCTATTCTCTATAATATACACAGCAAATGCTATTCTCTATAATATACACAGCGACTGCTATTCTCTATAATATACACAGGGACTGCTATTCTCTATAATATACACAGGGACTGCTATTCTCTATAATATACACAGGGACTGCTATTCTCTATAATATACACAGGGACTGCTATTCTCTATAATATACACAGGGACTGCTATTCTCTATAATATACACAGGGACTGCTATTCTCTACAATATACACAGGGACTGCTATTCTCTATAATATACTCAGGGGCTGCTATTCTCTATAATATACACAGGGACTGCTATTCTCTATAATATACACAGGGACTGCTATTCTCTATAATATACACAGGGGCTGCTATTCTCTATAATATACACAGGGACTGCTATTCTCTATAATATACACAGGGACTGCTATTCTCTATAATATACACAGGGACTGCTATTCTCTATAATATACACAGGGGCTGCTAATCTCTATAATATACACAGGGGCTGCTATTCTCTATAATATACATAGGGACTGCTACTCTCTATAATATACACAGGGACTGCAATTCTCTATAATATACACAGGGGCTGCTATTCTCTATAATATACACAGGGACTGTCATTCTCTATAATATACACAGGGACTGCTATTCTCTATAATATACACAGGGACTGCTATTCTCTGTAATATACACAGGGACTGCTATTCTCTGTGATATACACAGTGACTGGTATTCTCTATAATATACACAGGGGCTGCAATCCTCTATAATATACACAGGGAATGCAATCCTCTATAATATACACAGGGGCTGCAATCCTCTATAATATACACAGGGTCTGCTATTCTCTATAATATACACAGGGGCTGCTATCCTCTATAATATACACAGGGGCTGCAATTCTCTATAATATACACAGGGGCTGCTATTCTCTTTAATATACACAGGGGCTGCTATCCTCTACAATATACACAAGGGCTGCTATCCTCTATAATATACACAGGGGCTGCTATTCTCTATAATATACACAGGGGCTGCTATTCTCTATAATATACACAGGGGCTGATATTCTCTATAATAGACACAGGGGCTGCTATTCCCTATAATATACACAGGGAATGCTATTCTCTATAATATACACAGGGACTGCTATTCTCTATAATATACACAGGGACTGCTATTCTCTATAATATACACAGGGACTGCTATTCTCTATAATATACAGAGGGACTGCTATTCTCTATAATATACACAGGGACTGCTATTCTCTATAATATACTCAGGGGCTGCTATTCTCTATAATATACACAGGGACTGATATTCTCTATAATATACACAGGGACTGCTATTCTCTATAATATACACAGGGACTGCTATGCTCTATAATATACACAGGGACTGCAATTCTCTATAATATAAACAGTGACTGCTATTCTCTATAATATACACAGGGTCTGCTATTCTCTATAATATACACAGGGACTGCTATTCTCTATAATATACACAGGGAATGTCATTCTCTTTAATATACACAGTGACTGCTATTCTCTGTAATATACACAGGGACTGCTATTCTCTATAATATACAAAAGGGACTGCTATTCTCTATAATATACACAGGGACTGCTATTCTCTATAATATACACAGCAAATGCTATTCTCTATAATATACACAGTGACTGCTATTCTCTATAATACACACAGGGACTGCTATTCTCTATAATATACACAGGGGCTGCTATTCTCTATAATATACACAGTGACTGCTATTCTCTGTAATATACACAGGGGCTGCTATTCTCTATAATATACACAGGGACTGCTATTCTCTATAATATACACAGGGGCTGCTATTCTCTATAATATACACAGGGACTGTCATTTGCTATTCTCTGTAATATACACAGGGACTGCTATTCTCTGTAAT